>CM049415.1:13395000-13597500 GCA_026929865.2 Hyperoplus lanceolatus
CAAAAAATATATATATTACGGGGATTCATTTCTCTGCGTGAGAAATTGGAGGTGTGGCGTGTGAGCGTGTGAACTGGTTGATATGCGTGTGTCTCACGGCCAAAGCGTGAGACTTGGCCGCTCTGATATGATCAAGTGGCGAGCCTCTTGCGTTCACGCGGCCAACGCCGGCGGCTGCGGTTAATATGGCCCAATATGACCAAGCGGTGAGCCTCCTGCGATCACGCGGCCAACCGCCGCAGGGGGCCAGTGCGGTGTGTTCCCAGGTTGACGGGTCTGATCTCGGCGTCGGCGTCAGGAATATATGGCCCAATATGATCAAGCGGCGAGCCTCTTGCGTTCACGCGGCCAACCGCCGCCTTCGACGTGGCGGCCGGCGGCGGCGGCTGCGGTTAATATGGCCCAATATGACCAAGTGGCGAGCCTCCTGCGTTCACGCGGCCAACTGCTGCAGGGGGCCAGTGCGGTGTGTTCCCAGCTTTAGTGCGCTTTTACTCATCTGTATCCACAAACAAGAATACACATACGAAAACCAGTTAAGCTGACCAAGTGTTACTCTACCATCTATGTTTCTCTTCTCTCATCGGGCAAAAAAGGAGGAACTGTTGCAAGAGGGAAACCAAAAACTTTTTTTGTAACTTTTCGGTTTCAAATTCTGCTGTATTCCATTCAGACACAGTCTAATCTGTTTTCTGTATGGGATTCACTCCAGACAAAAGCCTTTGTTTACCTCAGTGACCTTTTGAGTGTCTGAGATTTGCTTTCTCTTCCTTCAGGCAACGCAGCTCTTTCTCTTCATTATTGTCCCATTTTATCTTGACCAGGAAACAAATCCTCAAGACAAAGCAGAAGTTGAGGTGACAAGCAGCTGTGTACACTTAGGTCATGTTCACTTTCAGGGTCAGAGCCGCTTGCTGTTATTCTTTTTCGATATCATGAAAGGTGCAGCAAGGTGAGTGAATGTTTCCAACTGTCAAGTAATGATTTGTATCGCAGGCTTTGACCTAAAGAAGATCTGGCATGCCACGTTAGGCAAAAGACGAGAAAGTGGCCTGAAGGGGAAGAAGTGGGAATGGACAAAGAGAAAAGGGGGGAAAAGGTGAAGGCACCAAACTTGAGCAGTTCCCACGACTAGCCAATTGGCCAAATGGCTGATGGGTCTCTCTGGCCCCACCCCCTCCAATGCATAGCGTGATGAATGGGACATATTATATGACCCTGCTCAAGGGTATTACTGGAAAGTATCTGTCATCCTCAAACCACTAAAACAGCACTTGTTCTCAGACAGCCCAGACGCAATGTGAGTGACTTGACCAATGTCTGTGATAAAAAATCCAAGAAAACCAAGCTTTTTTTTAAAGCTCTTTAATAGACACATTGATCTTGATCTTTTGCCATTTGTTTTTTGGTGGGTAAGACTGTAGTGTATTAGGAACTACTAGTGAATAGCACAGTTTGATAACATTGGTCTGTGTGTTGGAATTCAGACTGCATGCTACCATTGTCTAGTTAGCACTGAAGTACAGCTCAGGCTGATGGGATCTTTTTTCAGGTGTTTGGTTGTAAACGATGAATTAAAATTTGACCTGATTATGGGGCTTAAAAAGGTTATGGGTTCACCAAGTTGTTACATCTCAACCTTTTGGAGGACATGAAGGTCCAAATGGACTATGTATTCTTTTAATGAACCAACACTTTCATTATTTGTCAAGATATTTCAGTCTTAACAAAAAAATGGTTGGCCCGTTCGGTTAACCACAATGCTGTCTGTTGTAAACACCGTAAAAATGGTGTCAAAACATGTAAGAAAATCCAGACTGGGATTCATCCATTCTTTTTTTCTTTCCCTTGTGTTTTGTTACGGGTCAAAATAGAGCTCTATGGTTTGGATTAGAGCACTACGTTAAGGGAGCGTTTTCCCGATACCCAAAAGGAGACAGGTGAGATTCTCTGGCTCTGTGCCAGGCTGATGGATGGAGGCAGAGATTTCTCATGTGCAAGTGTCATCCAATCTAATCCATGTGATTAGTCACACATTCTCGTCTTTCAAGGTGTGAGGCCCATTTTTTACCCCCAAACCAAGAACCAGGTAATGTGATCTGTAAGTGGAAAAGTATCAATGTTGGTTTCAAATGACAAGACGTGCACATACAAAGAGATAACTGTTACTGGACTGCACTACACATAAGAGAGCAGTAACAATGGCAGCCAGAGGTGAGAATATAGCATTTGTCCTGGAGGTGACCCCCCATCCCCCCTTCATTGGCAAAGCTCCTAAATTCTTCTGGTATGATGGGAAGAACGAGAGAAATTGTTATGACGATCGGTCGAAATGTTTCGTGAGATTCAACATGTGTTTAAAAAGTCCAAACCAGCCCAATCAACCCAAGTAACAGCCCTGACACCCACTCAATATTCATTCTCATAACACGTAAAGTACTGCAATATGTTGTATCTCCTGAGGATGCATTCAAAACCAAAGTGGTCTGGCCAATCCAGACGCTTCCCCTTTGATCATCAGTTGTTTTTTAACGAACCGTTACAATTCTCCACTTTTCTACAAAAAACATCTACTTCACATTATTCTACTTCACCGCTTTTCTTTCATAAATCTTTTCGTTGGCGCGATTGTCTGTTTTTCTTTCCCTATCATGCTAGCACCAGCGTCTATTAAAGAAATGTGTCGCGCTCTGTGTTTCTCGAACACCGAAAATGTACGAATCTCTGATATGATAGCTGATGATCCTGTTTAGTCTTGTGTCTCATCCAAACGTCAAACTTTCAATTGTTCCATGTGGATAGCATTTCATCAAATCGGGAACAGCTGTATTGTGAGATACAGCAGATATCTTAGAAGCCAGTGGGAAGGCAAGCAAAAAAATAGTTTATTTAACATGCACATAAAAAAGGGGATGTCTGCACCTGTTATTTGTGGGTCTGTGTGTGTGTGTGTGTGTGTGTGTGTGTGAGAGAGAGCATATGTTAATAAAACTGTTGTGGCTGCAGAGAATAACAGACAGTTAGAGGTTAGAGGATGAACAATACTGGCCTGTGTGAATACATATGGTCTTCTTTAGAGAGTCACAGGGAAGATTCAGTGTGTGTGTGTGTGTGTATCCTCAGATAGTATTTTGCTCTCAAGGACACAGGGAGAGATCAGACAATACCCGCCCTTTCCAGCTCTCCATCTCCCTTCTTTACTGCTCGATTTCTGTGTACGTCGACTTCATTGTTCTTTATCCCCTCTGCTCTCCGCTTGTTGACGCACCCTTCCTGTAGTTTCCTTGTTTGTGCTGTCATGACACGGCACTGTCATCGACTCATCTGCGTATAGCTCCCGAAAAACAAAAAGAGTTTTGTATTGACATTTTGTTTTTTATTGTCTTCCGAAATGCCTGTTGTTTGCGTGTGAGCGGGAAAAAAAACAGCAGCAGCATAGCCGGGGTTGAAAGTGTTTATTTACCATGATGTGCTTGTTGCTCCCTTAGGCTCTAAGGAGACTTGTCATCACTGGGCATCACATTGACAAGGGTTGGGGGGGGAGGAGGGGAAAGACCAAAGTATGATTAATGACTGTCCTATTCTCTGTCTTGTTTTCTCTCTCCCTTTTTCCCTTGGTTTTTCTCCTCCTTCCTCTGTCTCTCCCCTCCCTCCATCACTCCTCAGAGGACCTGGATGACCTGCGGATGGAAGGCGTCATGGGCTTGGCTCCATCCGGCAGTAAGTTCAGCCAGGGACGCAGCTCCTATCAGGCCGAACCGCAGGCCAAAGTTACACTCAACATCTGCTCTAGGTGTGCCAGGTAAATGTTTACACCTTTCTCTTCTCCTTATCTGGTGCCTTGTGGAGAGATATTGTGTTTTTCCCCCTTTTTTCTGAGAGCTGTTGAGCCAAATCTGTTATGAGGGAGGAATAGTTCAACACTTGTTTTCTCGCAGAGAGTTAAGATGATTAGATTGATACTGCTGCTCTCATGTGTGTGTGTGCGTGTGTGTGTGTGTGTGTGTGTGTGTGTGGTGTGTGTGTGTGTGTGTGTGGGGCTGTCTCAAGGTCGGGAGCAGTAACCTACTTTCAGAAACTTTCTTCTCAAGACAGCACACAGCACACAACCCCCCTCTGTAAAACTACACTTTGTTTTGTAGACGGATTAAACAAAATAAAATATAACGTGGTAATGAATTAGCTTTAGAGGTGCTGCTATCCCGGTCTTAAGCTAAGCTAACCAGCTGCTGGCTGTAGCTTAATTCTTACTGGACAGACATGATAGCGGTATCAATCTTTTCACTTAAATCTCTAAAAAAAAATTAGGGGAGGGGAATTTGTTTACATTTGCAGAGCCTGCAGTAAGTTTATAGAACCTGTTTTCTCTACATTTAATGTTTAGTATTGAGTAGTAAAACCAAATGGAAGACTATAAAATGTTTGTGTAAAGCTGTGGGCCCCGCTGCTGTAAACAACAACAACAGTAAAATACTAACCTCTCAGGAAGCTTTCTAACTTCAAACAGTGGTTCACAGGGATCAAACTTTCCTGTGATGAAAGTTTGTTTATTCAGTTATGAGAATATACCAAAGAAAATGTCCACTTCTCTGACACACCCAAAGTTACATAGTGCACCTTTTTAATTGGTCTGAATTCAAGTAGGTTTGAGCTACAGCAGAGTTGTGGCTACTGCTGTTACAGATTGCTCCCTTTTTACGTCATCCCAATTTTAGTTCTAATCTCGGGTCAACGCTCCTCCTTGTGTTGTAGCCTGCACTCCCTCACCCACTCTCTGTCTCAGTCTGTCTGTCCGTCTCAATGGTAGCCCACCTCAACATTCACAGGAGGGAATATAATATCTCAAGTGCATGAATGCTGTTGTAATCGTCTCAAGTATCCCCTTCTCTTGTCTTTATCACTGTTTTTTTTCTTCTCTCTTCTGACACATTTCCTGTTCCCACTGATGCACAGAGCTCACTCTCCAGGTAGCGCTCATGTTTCTGAGTGTTGGGGTGTGATAGCATATAGACAGGTGTGAGCAGGTTTGCTGCTTGATGCCAGTCACAGATAATGCGGGTATCTGTTGGATTGCGACGCCAGGCACACATCTGCCCGCACGGCCTCCTCTGTTTGGGGGTTTGGAATTTGTTTGTTTCCTACTCGTCTTTCATTCAAGCTGCTTATCGGTTTCACTCCGCGGCACACAGGCTGCAGGATGTTGTCAGACGTTTTGCAGGAGGATGAATGGTATCAGTATGTTTTTTTTTTTTTTTTTTTTTTTTGGCAGTTTATCGACTTTTTTTTAAGCAAATAGTTTATACCTTGGTCTTATCATCCAGTCCCCGGGTCGGATCAGAGGCAAGAGCAAAGCAGCGACAGGACTGAAATGTCAGACATCTGTTCTCCTTCTCTCTCTCTCTCTCTCTCTCTCTCCTACTAATTCAGTCCACATTCTTGCTCTGTCCTCTATAACCTAACCACAAAATCCTCCCCAAAGTTTTATTGGCGAAGGAGTCGTGGTCTTTTCATAGTAATTTTTTGGTGAGTGTACGGCCCCGTAAACAAGATCGCTAAGCGGGGGGTGGGGGGGGAGTGTTGCACGCATGGTATGCCTTTTGTGCTATTCCGGGGACACGTAATTGTGTGACGGATATTCATCAATTCAACACGTCAAATATGGGCACGCACGTCCTTGCACGAACACACACAGAATGAGTCTTTTGGACAGAAGATATTGCAAGCCAGAGGTCAAGTGTGAATGGAGCAAACCTAACAGAGACTGTATGCTCTGTGCATTAACACTCACTCTTGATGGGATTACCAGGAGCACTTTTCAAACATCGCTCAATATGGGGTTGGCCTTTTAAAAGTGACTCCTCAGAACAATAAAATCATTGATGCACATTTAGAACACCTGCAGATCACACTACTGTACAGATGTGACCTTGCACTTGTGCTGCTGACCTTCATTTTTAAACTTTTTTCATGTTTTATAATATAAATCTCACAAAGATACCAGGATGTCTCTTGGCCCTGTTTGGATTCTGTGAACACTTACCCAAGTCGGACAAGCCCTTCCTCACATACCCTCCACCCCCTCCACAGGCACATACATTGAAATTCATCGCCTTTTCATTGCATGTGAGCTCCTGTGGATCAGTGAAGTCAAGCATTCTGCGTGTTACACTTTTGTTCAGAAGCACTAGACTGTATTGATCCTTTCAGTTGTGGATAGGGCCAAAGGTTTTCACCATGTGACCCCCCCCCCCAAGACGTTAAAAAAGTAAAATCACAGTTAAATTCATAGTGTGTGTTCTCTGTGATTTTATATTTATATATATATATATATATATATATATATATATATATATACTGTATATTTTAATTTAGTTTAATATTATCGTTGCATAAGTTAGCTTAGATTTATTACAAGCATGGTTTTCATTGTAATCACTTTTTTGTTCTTTTTCTGTTTGAACTGACTGACCCCCAAGCAGAAATTTGTCTCAGCCGTTAGACACCTTCCTCTGCCATTGTCCTTTTTTCCCGTCCTTTTTTGTCCAGACACAGTCCACACCACCAAACAGTGCAGTCAGCCTGTGTGGCTCTTAAGCAGTAGTGGCAGGTCAGGAAACATGCTGCTTCCTCTGGCCTCTCTACTGGTTGGTTGAAGTGTTAAGTGCCATGTGGCCTGTGTGTTGTGGGCATGTCTCTGTCTCTCTCGGGCTACAGCTGTGGTCACACTGCAGCATTTCATCCACCTCCTTCATGCACCCGATCAGTTCTTGCTATGTGTGCTCCTGCCACAAATACCCCCTGTTTGCAAAACGCATCCCAGATCCTGGGCACGGTCCGGAGGAGCTGGCGGTGCGGTCCACGGAAATGGATATATCTCCGCAAACCTCATTTGGGCTCGTAGTTCTCATTAAATTAATTGTTTTCATATCAGGAATGTACTGAGTTGAATGGTAGTCAGGAGGACTTGCAGCCATGTGCAGCTTTTCTTCAGAGAAATGGGAAGGCCTTGTGATAGTCATCTCGGGTAACTTTTTTAATGGTCTTATAAAGACCATTAAAGAGAGCCAGAGACACGGAGAAGGATGTATAAAGAAAAATAATACACTTTAAAAGCTCTGTTTTTGCTTTAAACCCTCATCGTCGAGGTAGAAAAAACCAAGAGGCCCTGCGGCTGTGACGGAATGCAGCCGTGCCGTAAAAGCATGGATTGCTTTCCTTAGTCTTAAGCTAATGGTTGCGCAGAGGACGCGGAAATAGCATTCAGTGAAAGTATTTGGAGTTAGAATGGTGTGCGATTACAGTTAATACCTGGTTTGATTTACAGTTGTCAAAGATATGCTTTAGAATCAATGTTATTTTTTATTTCCATACGTGTATTAGAATGTGTGAAAGGTTTTCAGAAGAGTTTAAAATACAGTGGAAAGCCACGTGTCACATGTTTATCCTCCCACTCAAAAGGCATGTTTGTCTTTCACCCACAGTGTACTCTGCTATCTCAGGGAAAGAGTAAATCGTTTAGTACCTTAAGGAGACAGCCAAATCTCTCAGACCCGCTTCCATTTCAGTCCAAACAGATATCTTTGAGGGGGTGGGGGCACTATAGGGGCTAGAAACACATTATGATAGAGACTGGCAACTGAAGGATTTAAGGAGGGAGCAGAAAGCCGTGTGTTCATTTCAGTTTTGCCTTGTCAGTAAGTAGAGTGAAGTTGCCCATGCAACAAGCAAGCTGTATACAATTGTATCCATGCACCATATGTTTGTGAATTCATTACTTTGGCTTGATCTCAACATACTATGGACCATTTTTGATTATAGCTTTCAGCGGAATATGGAAAGAGAAGAGAAGAGATTTGTGCCCACAAAAATGAACCCCATGACCCTTTTTTTTGTTGGCACCATCCCAGTTTTGTGCCGGAGAAGAGATCATAAACTGACGAAAAACACTTCCTCTTTGTCTCATCACCTTGGACTGATAGAGACTTGCTTGTCTTTTCTTTATCTGGCGTTCAATTTCCAAACATGCATTGCAGTGTTGTGGCTGAGAAGGCCTGATTTCAAGAGATTATTTACCTTCAACTTGCCCAATGTGTACAGTAGTGTATGTGTTTGCTGTTGTTCCTAGGTTGCAGGGGGACACTTTATCAGACACCAGATCAGAAGAGGAGCACCGACCTTACGTATCTGAACAAGCTGTGCCTGACATCTCCTGTAAGTTGAACAACACAGCTCAAATTCAAAGTAAAAAAAATGTGCCTCTTTTTTTTTCAAAAACATTTTTGTCGTCTCACGCTATTCCCTGTCCCCTTCTTTTTTATCCTGTTTGTGTTTGTGTGTGTGTGTGTGTGTGTGTGTGTGTGTGTGTGTGTGTGTGTGTGTGTGTCTGTGTGTGTGTGTTCTCTGGAGCAGCTCCATTGCCTGGGGTGGACACTGCGGCAGGACGGTTGCAGGTATGCGAGGCGCTGTCTCAAGTGTCAGCCTCTGTGAGTGTCCTCCCTTACATCCATGACCAAACAATTAAGATCACTTTACAGCCATCTATTACCATGTCGCTTTCTCCAGCTCCGGCCGCTATTGTCCGCACAAAAAACACCTCAAGCACTCTTGTTAGATAAGACAAGACCCAAGCAAAACTTTCCATCCTTATGTCCACATTTCAGCTTACACAACAACTGAACGAGTGATACCCTAATTAGAAATCTTCCAGTATCACTTTGCTTATCTCTCAGGGCACTTGTGTGTGGTCTGAAAGGTAGAAATGGAAAGAATGTCTCGTGACACTATCACAATTGAGGGGCTGATTTAGAGCTTTAACACAATAGGGCGAAACATTTATGGGTTACGAGAATACAGAGGTTTTGTTCAATAGTAGGCTCGCGTGATAACCTCACATGCTTTGGGGGGTTGGGTGGGGGGGGTGCGTCTATAGCGTCCTAATGTGGTACGCGCCAGACTTAGACGCAGGCAGACACTCACATGCTGTTAATAAAGTGGTCAGCTAAGACGCAGGTACCTTTTGTTTAATTACCCCCGAATATAATTGCCCAATCTAAGTGTTAGACAAGGCTTTTTTTACGGCATTTTTCTAAAGAAAGAAAATAGGTTCAGAGCCAAGGCATTGCTCCGTGTGCGGAGCAGATGCAGAGAGGCTGCAGACTAACTGGGAGCAGACTTTGTAGAGACTGTTGAATCAAAGCATGTCGCGGGAAGTCTGATAGATTAAGCCAAATACACTAGCCACTCTCCAGAAATGACAGAAGTTGTGCACCTTATAACATTAAACTGCAATTTGTTCATGGTTCAAGTGATAAGCTAGGGCTTGACTAGATGGTGCTGTCAATTCTATGAATCCATGAGGGCCAACTTAAATTTAACCTCTATATAAATTTTGAGTATCTTCTTTACAATGACCTTTACATCGACGCGGAGCCTTTATTTTGCAGTTGCTTACACCATGAGACTTAACACTTGCATCTCTACTGGTGAAGCCCTGCCTGGCACAATTAATAGCGGTACTAATGTGCTCCATGTGGAAACCACAAGTGCAAACGTTCTCCTGTCATCTACTGAAGCTAATGTGGTTGTTTTGTGTTTGATCGCTTATGATTGGCTATCTTTGAAGGGCTAACACAATTTGTAATAGCTTGTTAGTTTGGCTGGTCCTTCAGCAATCACTTGACGCTATGTTAAAAATATGTAACGCTTTTATGAGCTTATTTGAAAAAAACACACAATGTTTGAAGGCATATGGTTTTAGCAAAAGTTGTTTCTCCTTTAACCTTTTAAAAATATATATATCTCCTGTTTCAGTACTTGCATATTTTTGTGACTACACAAGTGTTCGTAGAACAATCCTTCCTTCACTTGTTGTACTGGTGCTAGTGTTCAGAAAGAGTGCTTGTCACTTACTCTAGGTTTGAAAAATCGCATTTAATTATAAGCACATTTCATTATGCGTGACTGTCGTTAAATGAAGTATGCCTTGCACTGTACGTAGCCTTTGTTTGGGCAGTAAAATGTTGGCGATGTTGGAAAGTAAACACTGTTAATGGTTATCGTTATTAGTCTGACAGGCCCCCTGTGTCTGCCAGCTCTTTTTAGGTGATAATTGCCCCATAAAGACAAATACTTTCCAAAAGCGATCGCCAGAGCTAATTCCCCAAGCAATTCTTCTATAGTTTCCTTTGTAAGTGCTAAGTGATTTGTTTGAATCAAATCGGGCTGTGAGTTGTATGGGTGTTACCATCATAAAAATCTGCCAGGGGAAACTGTTCATTGGTATGGTAGAAATGAGATAATGAGTGTGATGCAATGCCATGTGTACACTATGATACAATGCAGAGACATTGTTATGCTTTATTTTTGTTTCCAGAGGTATTTTGGCAAAATTTCAACTGATGCACTGTATGTGCTTTTTTATATTTGGCACCAGTATGCTCTCCACACCACTACAGTCATGCATGCATGCATGGTTATCCTCTAAGCAAATCTCTGTGATTTAAGAGCATTGCTCTAGTGCAGTTTTGTTTCTCCCAAGGTTTGTTTAGAATGCCCATATTTCTGTATTAGTGGTTTGTCATTCACTTGTCATCTGCTTACTGTATGCCCAAAATGATTGCTAGAATACAACACATTAATTGTGAGTGCTGAAAAGCTTATTTTTTTTCTTTTCATTTCAGTATGAAACTGGTTTGATTTTTTTTCTTCTTAAAACAGAGTTTCATTGGAATTCTTGTCACATGCAATTGCAACTATTTCAGTATTTAAAAGAAGGTGTAGGGGGTTTAGTTTATTTTATGCTTTCTGATCTCTGAGCTTGCTGAGTTTGTACATGGTTCACTTTTTCAAATATGGTACTAAAAATAAGTATACTTTGTACAGTATCGAACACAAACTTTGATAACTATAAACTATTAAGAACTTAACACTGTATCATTTTTTTTATAATATATACAAAATCTACCTATGTTAATCTTCAAAATTGTCATTTCAATCTAGCTGCAATTTGACGCTCATTTAATGAACATAACATAATTGGCCAATTAGTAGTTTTCACCCCTTTTCACTCTTGATGGCACAATACCTTACTTTCTCTATTGAGCAAGTTGTTATATAACCTGATCTGTGCTTAAATTAAAGTCTGTTATTGTCAATATCCTGTATGTTTTTGGCTGTGGTTGGTCTGTATACAGTCCATAAAATCCATTAGGTGATTCTGCTCTGAGCCAAAACAACAGGAACTCATTAAACATTGAGTGTTCCCCCTCATATCCCATAGCCCCCCATGGCTATGCAAGCTACTTTATAAGGGTAACCTGCAACAATAAAATCAGTTGAAAACACACAGTATGTCTTTTTTCTTAAAAAAAAATCAACTGTCTCGAGCCCAGTGTCCATGAGTAAACACACAATGCATGTCTGTTGTACGCTGCCTTTCATTTAAGCATGCTTTAAAACAGAAAATAACCTTTATAAAAAGCAGTGGTCTGTGCTCATGTGCTCTTCCTGCATGTTTGAAGAGTTGGTCATCAGTAAAATCCCAAACTTTTGTTGTTATGAATGTTACGAATAAAAGTAACACAGCGCTACAATACTCAATGTTCTCTCACTAACACATGTGCAGATCAACTCCTTATGCTGACATGCTCCCATCTGCCAGTGCGTTCTCCTCTTCACAAAGACATCAACCCCATCCCTTCACACGATTTGATAAAAAGCAGTTCTGGTTTTGCTGTCATTATTCTATGCTTCTCACATTTTTTATGTTTTTGAAATGTACGTTGGGGAGCATGAACTCAGCTCATGAGATATATAGTGTGGCTTTGCTTAAGTGACAATCCATAATTCCTAGATGTCCAGTTACATTTATGAGTCTTGATCTATTTAATTATTCCTCATTGCTGGGGGAGTTGCTTCAGCATTGGATGAGTAATACTGCCAAAGGGAAAGAGGCAAAAACTATATTGGTGAAATGGCTGCTGCAATGTTTGGAATAGGGCCTGAGAACATTGTATGTATAGACACAAACTGTTTAATTTTTGAATCATTCCCTTTTAATTCAGCAAGCGTTATCACCCAAAGCTTTGGAATGAACTATAGCCCCAATTAATTAATTTTCCCTGTTAAAGCGCTAAAAAAAAAAAATAATAATTAATGATAAATGTCTGTGTGTCCCTATGTTAACTCTGCCTGACCACAACAAGAGAGTCAAATCAATTGTGCTGTGCAAAGCCAGCAGTAAGGCGCAAACCTCCAACCCAGAGCTCGCCATGTTTGAGGTCGGTGACTGCATGCACACATCCCCAACAGCGTGGAGGGCAATGTTGGACCAAACCCCAGATTGTGGTGATCATTACTGCTGACCACACACGTATAGCTGCACACATGCAGGCTATAAAATATTTAACTCTAGACTTCCATCCTCTCTCTTTTTCTGTCTTGTTTGCTCTCAACATGGAATCAATTTGGCAGGAGAAACGAGACCCTTGTTTGTGAGTTGGGCAGAAGCATCACCAGAGAGGGTTTTCCCCCCCCGGTCACTTTTCCTTTTTTAGTTTTGTCATACTTGGGCAGTACATTATACAACTTGGGTTTTGCGCCACTGACATTAATATACTCGTAAGTCATCGAAATAATCCTGGCCGCTCTTTTTCATTTGCAGATGAAAAGGCATTCCGTCTGGTCTCTGTGTATAGATTAAAGCATCTAATCAAAGCATCCAAACAAAGGCAACAAAGGTTTGACCCGTTTTGCGCTTATGTCATATAGTGCTGTTGATAAGGACAATGGCTGCTTTAAACTATGGTGAGGGGAAATCACATTTCATCACTTCATTGTTTCTCTTCAGTGTGTAATCAAGTCCATTGTGTGTGTGTGTGTGTGTGTGTGTGTGTGTGTTCCCCCTCTATCCACCATGTAGAACGTTGCCGTTTAGTACAGACTTTTAAGGCTTTTGGTACACTGCACATGTTGACATCTTCAAGATGACTGTAAATGATGTATGCCTTCACCGAACTGTATGAAACAACGGTCATATTTTCATCGTAATGTCTGTTTATTCATTGATGTTATCAAGGGAGGTGAATTGCTTGCAGCCTCAGTATGTCCAGTTTTTTTGCCTGGCCATGGGACTGCAGACCGGGGGCTAAAGCTGGCGGTACTGCACAGTCCCCGGGATATATGGTCCTGATTACGCAACAGTTTTCCCTTTAGTTGACAGAGGAGCTTTAGGGTAGGAGCAATGCAAATGTTCAGCTGCGGACATTTATGATGAGAGTAAATCTAGTAAATCTCCATATATAAACTAGTCTTATGAAGAAAGACTGGGCTTTCTTAAGGCTACACTCTAGCTTTGATTTGGTGAATTTTTGGTATAACTAGGATGTCTGTGACTTGGCTTTCTAAAATAATTACAGTATTACAGACATACTGTACATTTCCCTAACACTTTATACTGTAATGACTTGCTTGAAGTGTTATACAAATTTTTAGAAAAGATTGTAAAAATTTGGTAAATTTCAGAATCTGTTGGTGGCCTTGTTTTCCAGAGCTGAGAAGAGCCAGAGCAAGAGAAGGACAAGATGATGTCATGCTTTTGGATTTGGGGGGATACCACCAAAGAGAGAAATAAAGTTGGGGAGGGGATTCATTTCTAATGTTCAACCCGCCTATGGAGGCTGTAATTAAGGATTGGCTTGTGGTTCAGCTGCCACAGAACGCCTCTGACCGGCACCAAGATCAATGCTATAGGCTCTGGGAATCATGTTCTGTCATTTATCAGAGGACAGCAACCTCTACTTTGGAAACAGGCTTTTTAGTTCACTTGGAATCCTTAAGATCATACAATGAGTAGCCTGCTCCATCCCAGGTTTGTCTTTAAAAACGGCTGTTGGAAGACTGTACAATACGCATATCACCAGATCTCCTAGATCCTTTCTCTGTGTCAGCACTTTGCCAAGTCAACTCTGTCTCTCATTAGGTGCTTAGTACATTAGATGATGTAAGTGCTGGCATCAGGGGTGTCCCAACTTATCGAGTGTAAACCATACTTACAGGAGGTGGAACTGTGGCTGACAGATTTTATTTCTCACCTGTACTTGAAGTGCATGTGCACTTGGTCTATTTGGCTTAACTATCCCCGGGGCCACTTGTGTCACATCAAAGGAATAAATCGGAGGATTAGGCATGCTGCCATTACAGTACTTGGCAACCTGAGTCTGCCTAACAGGTCTCTCTTCAAATTGTACTCGTGGCCAGGAAAAGGTAGGAACCAAATAGGCCAAATCAGCCCCCCTATAAGTGATCCAATCTGCCTGTTAGAATAATGTTCTTCGATATGCTATTGAATATGACCATCTGTATGTGTTTGTGTAATACCAATATCATGTGCTCCTAGGAAACTATCCAAAATAGCCTACTTGATTTACCGCGGGTGCAAGATTTGCTGCTGCCAGGCTCTTCGCCAACAGACTCGTGTGCATACAAGCTCCTATAGATTTACTGATAGTTATACAAAAATGTCCTGAACCACTACTGACAGTCTAGCGTCCCGCATTCACTAAACAGAGTGCGCTGTATGCTCCCGACGCTTTCATCTACACTTGCTGTGGTTTCTTGTGTTTTTCTAAAGCCCATAAAATAATAATTGCCCCTTTTTTCCAGCAGATATGGCTCAGATATTTCCAGCAATGGCTGAAAATTATATAAAGAGTTAATTGAAGGGTCTTTGGTCTAATGTGACTTTCTCTCTTTTCTGCTCTCCTTGCTAACTAGCGTCAGACTGTCTGGGACGCTGATCTGAAGGCTGTGAGAGGTGGGAGCTCTGTCGGGCAGACGGGCCTGCTGCTAGGCGATTCCCTCTTTTCTAAAGAGCTGGAAAACATGGGCAAACAGCTTGCTGGTAGGCAGTTCGGTGTGCTGTGTGTATAAGTGTGTGCTGTGCCTTTTTTCTGCACATATACGTGTTGTGTTTATGTATTTCATTAGTGACTTGAATGATGCATAGTATGGGTAAGTAACATGAAATATGTTTCTATGGAACCCAAAAAGTAGTGTATGCTGTGCAGACATTTACACACAGATGCACACATGCGCGCACACAGAAATACCAAACACACACACTTTGAACTTCAGAGACTGATGAAATAGAAAGGGGTTTAGCACACACTCATGAGGAGTGGGAAGGGGGAGAGTCCAGCACCGCTTTGGGTCAAAGGATTTTCTTGGTTAATTAAAAACGGAACTTCCCGCTAAAAATTTGTCGAGACTAAATAGAAAGAAACTTGTTTAAAAGAATTTCCACATGCCATGAATTAATTTCAACTCTAGCTTTGACCATGTCAATCAATGGCTCGAGCTGTGTTGAGCGATTTGGAAGTGATCGAAGCTAAGCATGCGCTGGAGACTGATCTTGTCTGACACAATGGGATTGGTTGGCCATTTCAAAAAGCATTTGTTCCTAATGCCTTTCAAGGTTTCGTCTTTGATATGTGACATCATGGTGACTCGGAGACAGCTTTTGTTGTCATGATGATCAAGTGTTTATTGCGTTATGAATCAGATGAAAGCTTGGGGTGGAGGCCAGAGGGACTGTCGCCATTAACCCTCATGTGTCACCCACTTGTTTGTTTATGCATGTCCTCCCACTCTGTTTGACAGCATCCCTGTGTGTAAAGACCTGGGACACGCTTTCACATACTAGATTAATTTATAGTATACTGGCCCTACTTAGAAAGCAACTATTACTGTCACCCAACAGTGGTCCCAGCTGCTCCCATCTTCTCGGCACATCTGCACATCTGCACTGAATACACTGGTGCCATCAGTGCACTGCCCACAGAAGTAACAGCACGCCTGGGCTCAGGAGGCAATATAAGAGGGCTATCTGTGTTAACAACACACACAGTTTTGCCCCACAGATCCCCAGATGGCCTTAATTTCTAGTTGTTTTATGCTGAGTTACTGAATATTCAGGCCAAGGGCTCCCACCAGGCGATTTAGCGAAGCTGTTCAACAAGCTAATTCAACTCTTTCAAGCCTTTATTAGCTGCTAATACTTTCCATGTTTGAAGCCAGAGCCCCACTCTTCATCTTATATTGTTACCCCAATTATGTGGTTGTGAAATCACCCCCTGCCTGCCTTTTAGTGATACAATTAATCCTTTTCTTTCACAATATACAAATTACTGCTCACTACATCGGTCATTGAATGATATTCATACAATGTTTAATGAGCCCAGAGAAATGAGCACAGTCTTAGTTAGATTATTTTAGGAATGTGTATTTCTAATCACATTTGTACTTATTTTATATATCAAAGAACAATGAATAACATTTTAATTTCTTCAAAAGGCAATTGATTTAATTGTTGTTAGCGTGCACATGTAACACAGACAAGTGCTTTGTCATTTTCACTTATTTTCTGAGAAGGGACATAATAAAGTTAGCATGAGTTCTGAATGGTTATATAGCGTGCAACTGCTACTTGATCAAAGACTTAAATAGATTAGATCTGTTTCTATTTCTCCTTGTCTCCCTAAGTCTTTCTGTATAATTTTCTTTTACAGTTTTTTCCTTTTCATGTCCGTATTTCTGATATATTGGATCAAAACTCATCAAAGGTTTTATACATTCTGATTTTGATGCTACCCTTTTCTGATCTCTAAGTGCTGCCATTTTGCATCAGTGTCTGTGAAATGGGTTAGAGTATGTCTTTGTTAAATACAGTCAGCTGGGCAGAATTTCTAAATAAAGCTGCTTGTGACTTTGGACTTGGGGAAGTTAGAGGAAGCAAGTGGTTTACAATAACATCACGGCGGAAGCAACCGTTTATGGAGGGAAGAGAAATGTGGTGTCAGGTAAATAACGTGAGATGTAAATATCAACTTTATGGGAACAGATTACTAATGAACATATCCTGTTTACAATATAATGATAACATCATTCGTGTGGTGGACTCGGTGTAGGTGGTTAAGAGCTTTAACTGAAAAGTCTTCATTTGTGGAACTTCGAGGAACTTCTGTTTACAACAACTTTTTCCTGTGTATAAACATTTTCCACCAGTAGGTCTTATATTTACCACTCAGGCTAGCAACCATTAAAAACAAAGTTTTTTTTAATGGTTTGTGTGACATACTGCAGTCCTGCATTGGCCACCAGCTGATGTCATGATATGCTGTGAACACCCCATTAAGTTAATTATGCTTCAACTTTCAGTCAGTGGGGCCAAGGAAGGCCAGAGTGTAACCTGTATCTTTTAGTTTCCCTTTTTATTATTTAGAGAAGTAACATGTGTAAAATCTACTACTGTTAAAACAACACACACAAAATGTCATGCATGAACGGGCAGATTACTGGACACATGGGCAAGGCACTAAGCAGTATATGCTCTGCATTGTATCTCACTGTAGGTGGACTTCCATACAATCAGAGTTGATTAGGCACAGAAACAACAACTTAATTATGCATTTCATCCCTGGAGGATTGTATTCAAAACAGTCTGGAATAGATTTCAAACCAACCAAGTAATGTATTAAAGCTGAATTTGGAGTCGTATCGCAGACGCGTTTGCCTTTGCATAATACTAAATGGATATTTGTCAGTGAATACAAGCATATGCTTCACATTTTTTCATGGAAAACTATTGTTTGTATAGAAGGCATGCACCATTTGCTCAAAAACAAGGAAGTCAAGGTTTGTGAAATATTTGTCATGCTTACTTTTGTTATTTATTTAATGTCACACGTATACAGTTTTCCAGAAATACTCGCTCTTGATGAGTCAGAGATTTTTGAGATTTTTGAGATTGAGAGTCTTGAGATTTTGCCTCTCACATGATAAATCCCGGAATGGTTTGTTGAATCCCCACTACCAGGGTCTTCAACAACAGCATACAAAGCGGAAAAAATGACACCGATGTTGATCGCGAAAGTCGGCATCGTCATTTCTTTCGCAAGACTTTTTTTTTTCTTGAGACTACCAGTGAGGCAAACAAGTGTGTTTTTGTCAGGAACAGGAACATATTTCAATCCAGCCTGTGCTTACTGTATATTGACTTGGAGCCTTTTCTGACAGAGGAAATCGGATACACCGCAATTTACAGGGACTATAAATATTGTCATCATTGCCTAGAAGAAGGATTACACCAGGCATTCTCACCCATTTTAATGCTCAGTAAAGTTTGTGAATCACCAGCCTTGTAGGACACATACTTACCCCATGGCACAGCTTCTGAATATGTTTAAAAAAATAAGTCTGACTTTATCTTTGGATCTCTTGGTCCATTTACCAGAGTAATCTGGGGGGTTTGTGTTACAGGCATCACTTGTTTTAACATTCTCATTCAAATGTGTGGTTGAGTAAACTATACCCTTTCAGTTACTTAATCTGTTTACCTTAAAGTTTTAAGTACAAAATAAGGATGTTGACTTGGGATATTCTGCCCCTTTTTTTCTCTCCAGAGGTTGAAAAGGACCTGGCGAAGCTCGCAGAAGTAGGGAAGATGACCACCCGGGGCGCCAATAATCCGCACAGTAGTCTGCTCCACACCCCTCTGCACCACAGAACACTACCCGACACACTTCCTCTGCAGAGCCTGCTCTCCAGACCCCAGTCTCCAGCTGGCAGCCTGGTGGTGGGCAAGCCCTGTGGTGTGGGCCTCCCTTTGCTCAGCCCCAAGCCCACCTCCCTGGTCATGGGTCGGACTCAATCTCCCAGCAACCCCGGGAGCAGGACCCAAACCCCCAGAACGCCCAACAGGCCCTTGACCCCCAATAGTTTACTGACGCGCTCCACCTTTAACACCGGAGCTCATAAAGAGGTGACTTTCAGGAGGTCGCGGAGCCGTCCTGTCACTCCCACCTGTCAACCCACACATCCCCGACCGCTGCTCACTCCTCCTGGACTAAGCACGACAGACAGCCTTGGTGCCAGCCTACGGGCCTATCTGTCTGAGGTAAGAACTCAAACGTAGAACATCTTTGTTTGGTCACTGATTTTTGTATAAGCAATCGTATGGATAAATGTTCTTACTCACTATCTTCGAGAGAGTTACATGAGAAGATTGATATCACTCTCACATGTGTCCATTGAATATGTAAATACAGCCAGAATAAAGTTAGTTTTGCCTGGCTATGTCCAAAGTTAACAATATCATCCTACCAGGCTACCAGCACCTCTAAACTCACTAATTAACACTTTCTATGTTGTTTGTTTTAACTGCTGTGGTTGACAGGTGGGTTATTTCCTTGACCTATTTCTTGTACAGGAGCAGTGGCGGTCTAGACTTCGTACGGGGGGTTATGTAAAACCAAAAATTAAAGTGGTTATACATTTTTTTCAAACTTCGGTTTTCTTGTACATTCTACTTTTGGACAGAGCAAAGTGATTTGCTTCCCACTGGTTCCACTCTACATGCTAAACTTAGCTTACTATCTCCTGGCTGTAACTTCATATCGATGGACAGACATTAAGAGTCGTCTCAATCTTCTCATCAACGTTTTTGCCAGAAACCAAATAAGCATATCTCACAAAATTTCAATCTATTCCTTTCATTGGTACAACTTTATTTTAATTTATTAGTATAGAGAGAGTGCATTTGTGAGTTAAATAGGCTCAATGGCCTGGTAAAGCTGGCTGTAGAATATGAAAGCCTTTACACACAGAGAAGGTGACTGAGAGCACCAGAACGCAAAATGCCACACATGTGCATATACCCTCACACACACACACACACACACACACACACACACACACACGCATACGCACATGCACACACACAGGCACACACACACACACACACACACACACACACGCTTCGTGTGTGGTTTCAGAGGAGAGTCAAGAGGGTCTGTACAGTAGTATGTCGTTTCTTTGTAGAAAAATGAGTATGGCATTAAAGGAGAACTTTCAATGGGATTTCTTTCTTATATCCCTTTCATGATTTACTTAACAGTGGCGCTGTTAAATATGAGACCTTTTTGAAGGCTTTATTAATGGTAGGCAAGAATTGCAGTCTTTGACAGTTATGCTAGTTGACACCTAGTGAGATTATCCAAAACACTAGTGCACCCAGTCTGTTTTTTATTAAGGCCACCTGGTCCCATGTAGAAGGACTAAAGCCCTTAATGGAGGCCTGTTTAGAGAGCTTTTAAATACTGGATGTGCATGAATGAAAATATTTATATGCATGTTTTCTTGTCTCGATTGACTGCTAATTTCTTGTCAGTTTTTTAAAAGAGCTCCATCATTTTAGCACATAAAAAATAAGAAGACAAAACATATTTTTAAGCAGCATGGGATAATTTATTAAAAATGTTCCCTAAGGACTTTCAGTATATAAGCTAAGTATATAACAGCTTTAATACTGCTATGTCTCGCCTGTGTCTTTCAGTCTCTATGGTTGAAGGTTCAATAAGGAATTCTGTACATTTCAGGTTTCTTTTACCTGTTGTTACTTTTCCTGATGACTGTCACTCAAATATATCACCATGGGAGACTACAGCGTGTCCAAGAAAACATGTCTATTTAAATGTGAGGACATCTTAAACTTATATTTGAGGTTTGAAATCTTAAACTACTGAATAATACTCTGCAGCTGAAATGATACATATTTCTGTCTATATGTTTTCCTTTCATTCACTTCAAGATGTTGAATAAGACATGTACAAGATATGCCGGGAGACAGACACATGGATACATCAACAGACTGATTGTCAGACTGATTTCGATAATTTTTCCTTTTAAACCTCGTTTTCTTCTCAATTTTCTCTCCATTATCTTAGTATGACTTAACATAGTCTCCCATCCTTTCTTCTCTGTTCTATTATATTCTTCCATTTCAGGATGAGTTTTACCAGCAGTTACAGGCCATTAGACAGCCTTGGCATGTTCCCAGTGACGCAGAGAGTGACATCCTGGAGCCTCCTGAACAGGATAAGAGTAAGTGAGCTAACTTGTTGTTTATCCTTCCTTCTGTCTTTTGTTGCTATATTTGATTCCCCACATTGAATATTTTTCACTTCCTCATCCAGGTTTTCCCTTACTGAAGAGGAGTGATGTCATTCACATTTCAGTGCGGTTGTTGTTTAGTTTCTTAAAGCCTCTCGGTTCAAATCACGAATCTGACAAATTGCTCCTCTAATGTATTTACCTTCCCTAAGTGACGTGAGACGTGGGGCCTCGTTTCATTGCTGTAATGTCACTTCACCACAGTGAGTTAACGAATGCATTAAAGTGGCTCTAGGTCTATTAAAAAGTGGAGATTAATGTGCAAGCATGCCTTGTAAACTCTTGAGATGGAGCACGAGGGCTGACACATTACATTTTCCACATCTCACAGTCGGTTGAAATCCTGGGGGGGTTCATAGGAGGAAAATGTTGTCATGAAAAAAATTTCTTTCCTGGCATTGTATGAGCGATATATCTCTATCAAGATCCAGTCAATAGACATGAACGGTTTCTCGCTTGAAAGTAGTAAATCCTGTCGTGGTGGTGGTCTGGCTTAAGATGGAGTGCAGCATATTAGTCTGGCTCTGAACATGACAGGATTAGATCAGACCAACGTGAATTTTCTGGTCCATGAATCGCATTAATGTATGTGGCAGTTATCTTGATTGTCAAGGGCTTGTAGTTCTCAGTTCACTGAGGTCCCCTCACAAACTGTCACATTTATGCACTCTTTAAGACCCCTTAATACATTTGGTGGGACTTTTATTTTGCTGAAGTCAAATCAAAAGACAAGTTATGTAAACATTCCATATTTCCACAGCACAGGTAGTTTTAAAGCCTGTTGTGTGGAGTACAAAGATTTTGGAACCAACGAAGCGCAAACAGATAATTTTGCTAAAAGGGTCGGAGATTCGATCCCCCGTCTCCCCGCCACATGTCGAAGTGTCCCTGGGCAAGACACTGAACCCCGAATTGCTCCCGATAGTTAGCTTAGCACCCTAGTGCTAAGCCTACCCTGCGTGGTAGCTGCTGCTATCGGTGTATGAATGTGTGTGTGACTGGGTGAATGTGTACAAAAAACAATGTAAAGCGCTTTGAGTCTGTGATAAACGGAGATATAGCGCTATACAAGTCCATTTACCATTTACCTTGCCAGTAGAGTGAATGAAAATGAAGCATCAAGTCAATTATTCTTGAAATAATCAATAATTAATAGTTATGGGTTTTCCCCCCTGTGAGCAGGAATTATTGGATAGTTTTAAGACGATCCACAATGATATGAATAAATATTGATCCCCTGGGGAAAATTAATGTGCTCAGTTCATGTAATACCAATCTACCCTTGCTAAAGTGGTAATACAAATAGGAAAGTTGGCCTAGTAAAAGGTCACAAAGTCCCCCAAAACAGAATGACTAATCCTCATTGGGCAATGAAAGTCCATATTTTAATTCAATATAAATTTTGCCTTTGGCTTTTAAAATTCCTTTCGGGCAAATTCTGACCCTATTACCCACACTTCAGGGTAATATGGGGTTGGATGGACAGACAGTTTAGCTTAACCAGTAGAATGACAGACAGCCTGACCAGTTCCAGGACTGTGGCAACAATGCCAACTCTGAAGTTTTGTTTTTGATTGAGTCCAGAAATGATATCTGCCATCAATCAGGACTGTTCTCTAAATAACTTAACCCTGTTTTCTCAGTAAACATACTGTAGCATCAGCAGCAGCTACTCCAACTGAAAATCAAGTGCACGTGGGACTCAAAAAGACAGCTTTCATCAAGGCTATGACACAAGAAATCCAGTCAAACAAAAGATCAAGCAGGCAAATGGTTGTCACATGGAAATATAACCCTCCTGTAACGTTCCTCAAGAGGGTTGCTGTTTTGCCAAATGTGTATCTCGCAAAATAAATGGATACATTTTCCTAATAGCCCCTGGGGGCCTGCTGTAAGCCTTGGCAACAGTAATGACACGTTGAAAAAAGGATATGAGCCGCACATTATATTAGAGGTGGCTCAGACACAGGGAGAGACTGGTGGAGACAAATAGACCCAGCAGCGGCCACAAGACGTGACAAAACACTTTCTGGCGTGAGAGAGAGCCCACAGGACTGATAGCTGAAACCTGGATTGTATGCCTTTGTGCATGTGCATGTTTAAGTGCGTGTATTAAACATGTGAGTGATTGTATTAGTCAGAGTCGGACGTTAAAATTGTTTTCAGAAAGCATTTTTGTCCACTTATTCTGATTTTATTAGTCTTTTCAGGGGTAATTCTTTGACCTATACAAATAATAGTGTTGGATTTGCATATTGACAGCTGAAATCTGGATTTTAACTTAGATTAAAAAAGAAATAAATTATCCACAACAGGGGAACGAAGTTAGAAGAACAGAGTTACAATCGGAGAAATCTTTTATTGCATACTTAGCCCTTTTCCAAAAAATTTAAATGCAAGTGTGGGGATCTTTGTCCATAAAATGGTTTATTTATTTATTTATTTATTTATTTCTTTCGGACAATTTCACACAATACACAAATTATCTCATTCACATCATAAATCTTAATTAGTATTGCCCGAAGGGTGACGGAAGAAGCCTAAGGCTTATCGAGTCCCGCCCCCACTTTCATCAGATTCAAAATCAGATTCACATTTACTGATCACAGAAAAGAAAAGAAAACAGGAAAAAAGAAAATAATGAAAAGTAAAAAATAAGAAAATAAAAATAAAAATAAAAATAAAAATAAAAGAGAAAATACCCATCTTTAAAAACACAAAAAAAAACACCCCCAACCACCCCCCCCCCCAACTTTTAAAAAAATTAAAAACCCACCCCCCTTTACCTTCCCAGTTCCCACATACCTGTATTCATTATCACAGTGACACCCTCCTTCCAGTAACACAGCAGATGTGTCTAAGCTGGTGCCAAGTGTAGGCCAAGAGCTAAATAATTGGGGGAAAAATTCATAGCTATTTCCTGTTATTCTATAAACATCCACAACGGGACAACCGCACATACCACAATGGAGATGAAAGCAGTCTCTTTTTGTTCTCACTTCTAACCCCTTTGCTCCTTATGGCTGTGGCTATACTGAATTCAACATAGACATGTGCAGTCCTTCTTGCCAAGAGTTGTATGACAAAATCGATACCACTCTCATACAGCCCATTAAATATATTGTATGAAATTCAGCCAGTAAACTTTATCAAGCATAAAAACAGCACATGGGGAAACAGCATGGCTGGCTCTTTCCAAAGGTAACACAGTCTGCCTTCCATGAGCTCTACAGCTCACTAGGTGATACGTTATATGTTGTTTCTTTATGTTCATAATTACTGGACGTATGTAGTCAGAGAGTTGTGTTATTCTTCTCACATACTCTTAGCAAGGCAGTGAATAAAAATATTTCCAAAAATGTCAAACTATCCCTTAACAGTCACCATGCTTTCCTATATGACACATCTTTTGTCTTTTATTATTTCACAGGTGGTGCGAGAGATGGCAACAAGAGATCTGTGTTTTCAGGTGAGGATCCGGACAGTAAGAGGCTTCTCGGCCCATAATGACCCATAAAGACAGGCTCACCTCGGAGTGTGCCTTAGTGTTCGCCTCACCAGAAACCAATATTGCTATTGTAAGCAACTGCCTTAAATTTAGACAGCCGCAATGTCTGTCAATGACCTCATTTGTAGAGCCACAACAGGGTACCCAAATAACTACGAATGGGTGACTTATTGTCAAAGCCTCCACATTCATTTATGGTGCATTCAATTACAGTTACAGGCTAAATGGAGGGCGCAGTGGCTCTGAAATGTGATTGGTGGATGGCCGGCCATGTGTTTGAGACGGGAACACCGTTGCCCAGTTCCATTAAGTCACTTGGGTTCTGAGTTTACACGCAGCAGACAGCGACAACCTCTCAGCGTCAACATTTGGGAGAAGGAGAAAGTCTGTCTGGTTTGAGGTTGTCTGCGGTTCTCCTTCTTGTGGCTCTAGATGTGCCCACAGTTCTCAGTGTCAGTGTGCCAGTCTGGAGACAGATCTGAGAAAGGGCTGCTTCTGCTGCTTGGCTATCAGAGAAGCCAGAGTATCGCCACGGCAACCAAACTTAAAGCTTGCCGCTTAAGTCACCCCAATCACTCACACACACACACACACACACACACACACACACACACACACACACACACACACACACACACACACACACACACACACACACACACACACACAAAAAAAAGCTCTCCCAGAAGTTCTTGTGAAATATGTTAGTTGGAACCTATACTGGACAGCATCTAGGCCTCATTTTCCACCTCATGTTTTTCTATGACATGTTCAAATATTAAATGGCTTTTTCATAGTAATTGCTTTGGTTTTTATTCTTATTAGCGGTCAAATGTGTGTGATTCTTGTTTCTAGGAGACTGATGTTTTTGTCTTTTGTTTTTTTTCACAGGCCTATAGTGACGAAGACCAGAGACAGTGATCCCATAAAACAATTATGCAAAACCACTGGACATTTTGAATATGTGCACAGAGGCAATTATTTTTATAATTCATATGAATTAGAAAAAAATTAAAGATTGTATACTTTTTTCACAGATATTTCATAGACATGGTACTGTAACTGTATGATACAATGTGAAAATAATACTTCTAGTATGGAATATACAATTTATTTTTATTTGCTCTCAAGCATGCTATTGAACTTTCAAGTGGAGTCCAGAAACAGATGCATTTTGTTGTCGACAGACTATTTTTCAAGGCCTAGTGCATATTCACATTGTGAGGGCAGCACAGCCATGTTAAAGTGTTTATTTGTATGTACTGTTGATGTAGGGTTTTTCAAATTGCAAGTGTGGGAGGGAATACAAGGAATGCTGTTATATTCATTAAAATGATCTGGTGCACATGTCCCCATCCTGTTTTTTACCAAAATGTATCTGATTTTGTATTTGCTTCCTTTTGTATTTAGATCCTACAAACACTAACACTAAAGGAGGAGATCAATGCACAATTAAAATTCTCACCCCGTCTCATTAATAAATTGACTGAGGCTGCTATAACATAGTCTCTGTTTAATCCAGTCTCTCCCAGATACATTATCCATCTAACTGTATAATAGACACAGAAATCTGTTCTGGCCATGACTACATTGCTCCCCTGTGTTTGCCTGGGCACGTGTTAGTTAAACTGTGGTTGTCTGAGTGTTATACAGGCAACGTCTTCAAAACACACACACACAAGCACACACACATACCATTGACACACCCTCCAGCCTTAGACAGTCTGATCCCTCCATTCGAACCCTACTGAGTTTGTGGTACGGCACATCCCGCAATACCAACTTTTCAGTCTGTCTCGCGGGATGTGGTCAACAAATGACTCGACTCTACAGTCTCATTTCACAGAGGGCGATTCCTGTAACAGGATGTGTGAGAAGACTAATCACTCAAATCCAATCCTGTAAAACATGGGATGTGGATAAGTGTCCCATGTATGTCAGCAGATCATGTGCACATTGGACAGGGATGTGGTTTGGAAAGACCTATGTAAGAATTTCAGTAGAATTTGAGGCATAATCAAGTCACAATGGTGCTTGGATACCATCTTTATCACTGCAATACAATATTTTCCTGTCAGGAAAGGGTGAATAAAATATTATTAATATTAATATTATATAATATTCATATTTTTCTATTCCATTTTCCCCCTTGTTGGAGGGAAGGTATGGGAGTGTGATTGCCATCTGTTCTTGTTCCACAGATCACCACCAGTGTGCCAACTCCCTTTATACTATCAATATTTTCTCTTGGGTTCACATGTCTCTCTTCAGCCTTTCATGTCTTATGTCAGCACAATATCAAGGCGTGAGGGGTTCTGGAATAAGGCAAGACAGTTTGTGAGATGACGACTTAAATTACTGCCACAGATGTCGCACACAGACAGTGCTCTGATACTTTTCCTCCCTCTGCACGTCTGCGAACGTCTCAGCATGTCATAACTTATTAGGATGAAATGGAGGTGGCACCATTGCTGATAACTCTTGTAACCACACAACTTGCATTGTATCATATTTTAGACTAAATTAACTACTATATTAATGATTAATCCATAAATTGTAATGTACATTTTCAGATCATATATAATAATTGTGCTTTGATTCTCAATAACATGATGTGCCTGATAGATATAGAGTGTTCAAGTTTCATAACATTTATACCATCTCTCGCAGTCTGGAGTATCAGAGCTCCAATATCTTCTTCGATAATGTGTGCAGGATTTTTACACCAGGCCTATTCAAATAGACTGCAGGGGCCACCCAGGAACAGCGGCAGACATCACTGTACTGAGATCCAGACCACCATCAATGGTCAGCAGACTAACCCAGGTCTTAATTTACAACTGAACAGACCGGGATTTATCCTTACGTACAGCACAAACAAATCTATGTTGGAAGAGAGGTATGCTTTGACGGCATAAAGTCAGTGTCATTTCCTGCTTGGAATAAAAAGAAACTATCCTGTTTTTGTTGTTGTGTCCGACTAAAATATATGAATACATACAGTAGTTCAAGCTACACAATGACCACTACACTATGTATGATCATAGAGAAACTCGTTTTAAAACAATTTCTGTGAGAACTACTCTGCAGAACCAAATGGGGGAGGTTTGATACAACCGCTTTTCATGGTAATTTGAAACATAATCAACAATCTGGAATTTGTTTTCTGTGTTCATTGAAGTGAACTTCCCCTTCTCACAGAGCTAATGAAATCAGCACCCACTGCTTTTTAGCTGTAAACGTCTGAAAGTCTGTCATCGACATGGAAGTTGAAGCGTTGCTCTGAGCTGTTATTTGAAGCCAAGGTAGAAGCATTTGCCCCCAATAAAGTCGCATAAATATCTTGTTGACTTCTTCATGTTCACAGCCAGCACTTGAACTGTTAAAGCCACTACGAGTAAGTCGGCACGTTGGCGACACCTTTGAACAAAAGCGGTAGTATTTTAACGACGCCAGCTGTCGTGAAGCTGTTTTCTAGCTCGTGCAGGGAGTGCAAGATTCAAATAATCAGGAAGCAATATGGTGCGTGTCCGTGTGTTGAAAGTGTGGAGGGCACCGGACTCTTTTCGGCTCTGTGAGTCTATGGGTGACACAGCATCAACTAATGGCAGTAAGTGCTAAACACACCTGATTGCAATGAGTTGATGCATTGTCACCTCTCACGGAGCTGAACGAGTCCGTGTCCTCACACCAAGCGAATGAACGAGAGATGGCAGTTAGTTAGTATGGATCACGATGAGGTAATGTGTTTATGTTGTAAATAATGACTATTTCAGATGAATAATGGTCATCTGATGATGCTGGTGAGGCAAAGTAAACTTTGTTTTAGTAGGCTACCGCTCATTCATTTAGGAGTAAACACTGCAGTCTAGGTTCGCTGCGTGAAATTGTGTATACGTTGCTTGGCAACGCCCTCCCGCCCGCCTATCACTCTTTTAGCTTTTCTTCATTGCATTTTCTTTTTTTTCTTTGATGGTTCAGCCCCGTTATCAGTCATTATGAACAAACAACTGTCTCAAACAAGGCTCCCGCTCCCCTTCCCTCACCTGGAGCCATAGGCTTCTCAAATCGCGTTCCTGCGCCGCACTGAAATCTGCGACCAATACGGATATGTGACCATAGAGCATGCACGCGTGAACCGAAAATCGGACTGGGTGTAGGCTACGACCAGATCAAATGCAGTAATAAAAACTATATAAAAAAGTCTTTCTTTGCACAAATGGTCTCGTTTGCTGTTAAAGGTAATTTATGATTATGAGAGGAAACATGAGGCTGTTTAAAAGATATTTAAATGTTACTCGTTGCTGCTTTAACCCGTAACATTTGGGGGAGTTGATGATTAAAAAGAAACATCAAAGAAAAAAAACACTGGCTTTTGATTTCAGCTTGATTTATAGTGGCCTAAAAATGATCAACAGTTTTGTACTTTTGAATTTTCAATAAAAAGATTGATTTAAGACTTATTGAAACTTATATTTGGACAAAGCCTGAAATGATTTCTCCTCACACTATGCAGGCCCTACATGTGATACTTTTTAAATGTTTGATTCTGCAGCAAGAAACTCTAGGCTATAACATACAATAGAAAAAAAGGTTGTTGATGTTTAGACATTTACAGCTGGGGTATATGATTTCTGATAGGTCAAAGTTAACATGAGCTGTAAACTTTGACCAATCAGAGTGAGGCTCCAATTCTCCGTTCTTATTGGCTATTGGGACTGTCCATTCACTTTGGCACCGACGTTGTTGGTGTAGAGCGTGTCAGGGAGGGACCAAAGAGAACAAGTGGAGCGGTTGAGGTATTTGGATTCGAATCTCTATCCTGCTATTTTCTCCCCAAATCATATACCCCAGCTTTAAGCCATCAAACAGTGGCCATGATTCCTGACAGCCTGCTTTGTGTTTTTAATTTAAATTTAATTTATTTTTTTACAACTCTTACATTGATGGTACAAAGCCAGTTTTACTCTGAAAGAAAAA
This sequence comes from Hyperoplus lanceolatus, assembly GCA_026929865.2. Taxonomy (NCBI): domain Eukaryota; kingdom Metazoa; phylum Chordata; class Actinopteri; order Uranoscopiformes; family Ammodytidae; genus Hyperoplus; species Hyperoplus lanceolatus. The sequence continues at coordinate 13,424,495 of CM049415.1, forward strand.
TAACTTCCGACCGCCATTTTTATTTTTGAGCAAGTTTGTCATAGCCTACCTACCTCTACTGTGCGGCTGACTTAAGAATTGTCTGGAAATACAGTATCTTAAAAAAGCAACAGCGGTACAGTGTTGTTTAACGACCCACCGTTTTTTTTCGTTGTGGAAAAACACCGAATTTAGTCTCTCTCAAATCATGCAGCATCTCAATATGAGCAATGACAGGGCGTGAGGCACGGCCAGGGCGCACGAGCCACCTTCAAGTTCTGCATTTCGAAGGTAAGCTAGGCTAAGTTCTGCTCTTTTTGGTTGGTTAGTTTTCTGTTCAATTTATTTTTTCAAGTAGAGGCATTTAACCTTCACTCATGTCGCTTAATGTTTGAAGTGCATGTGCCTGGCCTGTGTTGCTTTTATTTTAAGTCAAAATAAAAATGATCATTTGTAGGCCTATAATTCTCAGGACTCAGTGTGTTCAATTAGCTTAGATTTTGTAGCTACCCGGTAGTTCAAGCTTTTGCTGTGGTACCATCACGAAGCTTACAATCTGGTGTAAATGCAGGATTATTAGGCTTTAGTTTCTTTTGTTTGTGTACAATTTTTTAAGTAGTAATGGGAACACATCTTAAATCCATTCTGCAAGTATGGACTGTGTAAACCTCGTGCGGGAGAATGTAAATACACTTTGACCATTTTTACCCCAACATTGTAAACCAGAAGATATCCATCATTGTTGTGGGGGATATAGTTGAGGCTGTCCGGTTTGGCAGGCACTTGTGAAGTGTTGAAGGACATATTGTCTGTATTAAACAAGTGTTTTGCTGTTTCTTGCTGAATAGTTTCCCCTCACATTTACAGCTGTTTGTCTGTGGCAGTTTGTTGGCATTCCCTTTTATAGCTACCCATGATATAATAGTGCAGACATTAGTTTAGCTTACCCTTTTCCCATAAAGATCACAGTGTCAATCTCAATTCATATGATACATTACATGGAAATGGCCTTTTGGTGTGTTGCGTTTGAAAAAAAAAAGGATCACTACTGGGATTAACCTAATGCACAATCCTTTGGAACACATGTATTTAATCTTGTTCCAGAGAGTTGTTCAACACATCCACAAGGATTACATGGTGGATGGATGAACAGAAAATACTGTTGTGATCTCTGGCTGATTGCGAGGCTTTTCTGTCAAATCCTTGCAAAAGTCACACACGGCCCTGGGGCCTCACTTATAAAGCTTTGCGTGGGATTCACGTGGAAGCTGGCGTACGGAAGAAATGTAGGATGTACGTGCGAACAAAAATATTCGGATTTTTAAAACAGTGCGCACTCACGTCCTACTCCTGTTTCCCGTTATAAATCACAATCGACTCTAAATGTGGCGCAGCCTTTGCGGGCTTCACGTACCGCCCATATTTACCCATACATAGTCATCGACACGCCCGAATTAATATCATTTACTGAGTGCATGAAGGCGGTAGTGGCAATCGCCGACTGAAAGGGAAATGGAAAAATAGACTCCACACGGTGTGGATCACTGCGGTCACTGCGGTCACCCCGAAGTACCCGTTGGAGAAGTGGCGAACAGGGAAAATATAGTTTGGTGGCAGTGTGAGCGTAAAGGCGTCAGAGTGCCGCCTGTGGCGATCTCTGTGAACGCTGTGGTCGAAATAAAAAGAAGCGATCCAACATAAAAGTGGACGCAAACAAGTGCATATCCTCACACAACAGTGTTTGTGCCACGAGCGGGGAACACTCAGTGCGTTTCCATGGCACAACTAGATTGGATTATCACATATTTCGAACAAGACACTCGAACGGACCGTGTCACTTGTCTGAGTATACATGGCCTTTCAGAAATCGGATAAATGTCCGATGCATGGCTGTCTCCACTATGCTAGGTGGCGCTGTAGCCCTTTCAACCATGCTTTCCAGAAGTGGTTTTAGAGCCACGTCCGGTTCCCTTCCGTCAATAACCCATGGTGTAGCCTATCACGCGCAGGCACACAAGCACAGAACGAGAAGTCCGATATGCGATATCCGATCCCTGTATACATGCAGAGAGAAAGCCGACAATGAATGAATTATCTAGGTGTTCTTATCCGACTTCTCTTGTCCGTTATTGTGCCAATTTGTGTCCGAAGTAGATCGGATAAAGGTGTTTACATGCAGTTTAAAAGTCCTGTTGAGGTCTTATTCGTTTAGTTATCCGATTATGAGTCTGCATGTAAACGCACTGAGTGAGACCCCCCATGAGATACATATTCGGAGAATTCATCCCGGGGCAGTGGCGGGCGGCGGAGAGTTAATAATAAACTTCACAGTCCCTTTCAAAACACAATTGCGACGTGCTTAAACACAAAGAAAAACACATAGATAAAACGGACTAAAAGCCGTGAAAAAAATCACAGTAGCCTATGTGATGTACAGTAGGCTTATCATTAGTGTATGAAAAGGTGCACTCCTGTCTGCCTGACTGAGGCATCGAGAACAGCGTCAGTGTAAAAGTAATAGTCTGTATTCCACCTCAATATTATCAGAATTAATTCCACAACATGCAGATAGGTTATTCTTTAATAACTGCAGAGCTTATTCGAACGTTGCTGTTTTGTTTTTATTTGCACTCATATATCTCCGTTTGTAGGCTATTTAAGATCCTAATTCGTTTTGTTTTTGTTGTTATCACTCCATGGAAAATTCCGTGGAGGCATTTGTTCATTAGTTGTAAGAATGGCTTCATCCGTTTTGCAAAGGAACTCCCAATATATGATAGACCTACATGGTTTATAATAGGCCTATCTGGATTAATTTTACACAAACACATTTGTTCTCGCACTTCATACATGTGCCGACGGAGTCGCCGTTTCTCCTTTCTCAGGCATGCAAACTCGTCACCTTTCGGCGAAATTCGCCGTTTTGGAAACAAAATTGGCCATCTATGTGATTCGTGGAGATCCGTTGAGAAAATATTTTTTGGAGGGGAGGGGGGGGGATCTGATGGCCAGCTGTGTGTGTGTGTGTGTGTGTGTGTGTGTGTGTGTGTGTGTGTGTGTGTGTGTGTGCGTGCGCGCGTGTGTGGGTGGAGCGGAGCATGGACATGGAGTGACCATAGTGACTAACTATGATTGACGGATGTTAACTCCTATCATATGAGCTTTGACGGTCATTTGGCCAATCAGAAACAGTGTTTGTCATTGAGGGGCGGTGACATCAGTCAGTCACAGCGTCTGCAGGAAAGTTTAATTTTTTTCTCTCCGAGTCATCGGAGCGTTCAAGTAGCCGCAGTACTATTATTTTACCGTGTTAATGTGACTGCCTACTCGGTTTATGTGAATCACTTTTTAAATAAATTCACGGAGTTTGCCAACCGTTGTTTTACAGCCATTTGCATTGCTATATGCTCGCGCTGATTAACAGCCGCGGTTGGCGGATTGTCACTGCAGATTAACGTGTCACCTCAAGTTAATAATGTGCTTTTGTCTATTGCTGTTTTCACGGTTTTTAAATGGTGCGTGGTGTTCTGGCCGTGCATGTAGTGATTATAGCAGATCAGTGCCGAAACAACACACTCACCTGCTTCCTCCACTGTCGTCTCATTTTGCACCATTATGTTCCTGCTCACGACTGAGGTGTGTGTGTGTGTGTGTGTGTGGCGTGCGCGTGTGTGGAGTGAGTGCGTGAACACGAGATTAACTATGGTGACAGAGTGTATTCTTATGTGTTATATTGATGGTTGTGTAACAAAGATAAGGCAAATCCTGTTTGCCACAATATAAATAGTTAGTTTATTGTAAGGGAATTTGGTGTGATTGATTTGAGGCTCCATGTTATTTTCTGTCTTATTTAAAGCTGGTTTTGCCAGCATTTTTAACCGTTTTTCTAAGCTGTTCTTAACCGTTTTTCTTGGTAAATAGGCTACCTACACACTTTGTATTGGAAACGTCAAGAAGGTTGGCTGACTAACTTGTTTAGCTCATTTTACTATTCATCTGACAACGTTTTTTTTGTCTTTAATTCTCTTCACCTGAATACACCAAATTGCTTCTCTTAAATGTTCAAATCACAAAAAAAAAATCTTCTGGGGGGATGCCCCCAGACCCCCCTACCGTTGTTTGTTTTCGGGCTTCTCACCTTTTTCATGGCTCATGAGTTTGCATGCCTGCTTTCTCCACTTTCTGTGCATACGCATGGGTCAGAGTTTGCGTGGAGGACCGCACATCTTCCCGTCAAGTTTGGTTTTTATAAATCCCAATATTTGCTTAGAAATTGGCGTAGGCCACGTTTATAAATGAGGCCCCTGGACTCTTGAGAGTACGCTGTGCTTCTAAGGATAAATGATGAGACCTCCTGTGTGTGACACCGGTAGTCTGAGTTGTCTTTGTCTGTATCTCCGCTTTTCTTTCTCGCAGACTATGTTTTTCTCCCTGACCATTATGTTGCCAGTATTCCAGACACTTGCCTTTTTTCAAAGGCTAGGGCTGTATGTGTGTTACACATGGGCCTTGTGGTCGCTGAGGCCTCAGACCTCAGTCCAGGGAATCTTTGTGCTCGTATTAGTCGTATTATTGTTTCAGACGCTAGGAGGATGTAATCTTAGTCTGGTGGTGCGTGTCTCTGGAATGTTTTACGTTTGCTCGTGTGGATGGTTTTATTCCTGTATGCAGCGGATTGAAACAGAATATTGAATTGGGCACATAAAGGTGCTGTTAACATTATCATACGTGTACTTATTGTCAAGATGCCTGGGGCCCAGGGCTGTACGCTTATTTTTTTAGGTGGTAGCACTGGTGCTAGCAAGCAAAAAAATTCAGTAGCACAAAAATAAATTTGGTAGCACACAAAGTATGATCGAAAACTTGCATAACCTTAACCCTTGCATTTCGCTCTAATTACCTTTGATCATGTTATCTTGGTCTCATTTGAGATTCTCAATTAATATCATATCCTAGTGTGTGCAGTAATAATTATGGAAAAATGAATAGGGGTGCACTGATTGCAATTTAGACAAAAGAATCTAACCTGCCAATTGCAATTTGTTGCTGATTCAGAATTATTATTATTATAATGTCCTTCTGTTAAAGCTGCAGTTGAGAGTTTCAGCCGTTGGGATCCCAACGGCTGTTTTCCCAACGCTCTACCTGCTGTAGCTCCTCCCTCCGAACGACAGCGCTGCGCGTTCATGTGAATTCAGTTGCATTGACAGGAGACAAACACTATGCCCGATTCCGAGGTGATTAAACATTAGTAATGATAACTACATACGTACATATTGAGCATACATTTTAATCACAGACATACCATGTATGTTAGCTTAAAATCATTGTAAGTGTGCTGGTAGGCCTAACAAAAGTAGCTGTAACAGCCAGGCAAGATAGCAAACTAATTGTAACAGAGCGGAGAGGTGTGTGTGTATCTCCTACTATCTATGCTCCTGCTCTGACCGCAGCTGGGAGGGGCTGCTCGGGGCTGCTGCGCGAGGAGCGGGCTGCGTGTCAGGGCTCCCGCTGCTCGTTGAGAAGAGGTGATACTTGCTTTGGCGAAAAAGTCACCAATAACACCAGAAAAAAAGCTAGATTTGTCGCTTGTCGCTGTTTTGAAAAAAGTCGCCAGGGGGGCTGAAAAGTTACTAAATATAGCAACAAAATCGCTTTGAGTTGGCAACACTGAGCACAGGACGAGTGCTATATAGAGCCAGTGGACGTCCTGCTGCTAGCGGCAGGCAGCCTAGGGGCAGAGGAAGGGGACGAGGTTGCGGTCGGAGAGGTCTTGATGTGATAGGGCAAGAAGACATGGCCAGTGTACTTTTTTTCGAGCTCTCTCCGTCTCCCTTTCAGCAGTTAACTTTTCAACATTCGTCTTTCCTCGTTTTTTTGCTGTCTTAGCGGTGTTAGTTGTTGCAGGCATGCAAACTCGTCACCTTTCGGCGAAATTCGCCGTTTTGGAAACAAAATTGGCCATCTATGTGATTCGTGGAGATCCGTTGAGAAAATATTTTTTGGAGGGGAGGGGGGGGGATCTGATGGCCAGCTGTGTGTGTGTGTGTGTGTGTGTGTGTGTGTGTGTGTGTGTGTGTGTGTGTGTGTGTGTGTGTGTGTGTGTGCGTGCGCGCGTGTGTGGGTGGAGCGGAGCATGGACATGGAGTGACCATAGTGACTAACTATGATTGACGGATGTTAACTCCTATCATATGAGCTTTGACGGTCATTTGGCCAATCAGAAACAGTGTTTGTCATTGAGGGGCGGTGACATCAGTCAGTCACAGCGTCTGCAGGAAAGTTTAATTTTTTTCTCTCCGAGTCATCGGAGCGTTCAAGTAGCCGCAGTACTATTATTTTACCGTGTTAATGTGACTGCCTACTCGGTTTATGTGAATCACTTTTTAAATAAATTCACGGAGTTTGCCAACCGTTGTTTTACAGCCATTTGCATTGCTATATGCTCGCTGATTAACAGCCGCGGTTGGCGGATTGTCACTGCAGATTAACGTGTCACCTCAAGTTAATAATGTGCTTTTGTCTATTGCTGTTTTCACGGTTTTTAAATGGTGCGTGGTGTTCTGGCCGTGCATGTAGTGATTATAGCAGATCAGTGCCGAAACAACACACTCACCTGCTTCCTCCACTGTCGTCTCATTTTGCACCATTATGTTCCTGCTCACGACTGAGGTGTGTGTGTGTGTGTGTGTGTGCGTGCGCGTGTGTGAGTGAGTGCGTGAACACGAGATTAACTATGGTGACAGAGTGTATTCTTATGTGTTATATTGATGGTTGTGTAACAAAGATAAGGCAAATCCTGTTTGCCACAATATAAATAGTTAGTTTATTGTAAGGGAATTTGGTGTGATTGATTTGAGGCTCCATGTTATTTTCTGTCTTATTTAAAGCTGGTTTTGCCAGCATTTTTAACCGTTTTTCTAAGCTGTTCTTAACCGTTTTTCTTGGTAAATAGGCTACCTACACACTTTGTATTGGAAACGTCAAGAAGGTTGGCTGACTAACTTGTTTAGCTCATTTTACTATTCATCTGACAACGTTTTTTTTGTCTTTAATTCTCTTCACCTGAATACACCAAATTGCTTCTCTTAAATGTTCAAATCACAAAAAAAAAATCTTCTGGGGGGATGCCCCCAGACCCCCCTACCGTTGTTTGTTTTCGGGCTTCTCACCTTTTTCATGGCTCATGAGTTTGCATGCCTGTTGTTGGTATCCTGGGAATGGTAAATTGAGGGTTTGTTTGTGAAGACATTGCTACTCGCTGTCCGCCGTAGTAGCCTAGTACCAAACAGTAGGCTAGTGTCAGACTGCTAGGGTCGTGAACGCTCACGCAACTGACGCATCAACGTCGTTGCCAAGGTCCCACAGCCAATAAGAACGGAGAATCTGACCTCGCTCTGATTGGTCAAAATTAACATGAGCGGTGGCAATTTTGGGGGGCAGCACACAGAGGCAGGGGGGAGCAAAGTGATGAAAAAATATTTTTAGACCACTTCACCTACATATAGCTGAATGGCTATTATGACAGTTTTGCCAAATAGTACAGTAAAAAAACTCTCAACTGCAGCTTTAATTAAAACCAAACTTTAAAACATTAAACATAGCCTATTAAATAAATAAGTATACATATTGGTACAATTTAGGATAAATTAAATAGGTTGTTGTGAATGTGTTGGGAGTAGCTTTTCAGTGGCTTATTTAAAACTTTGTTTAAATAGACTAGGCTACTGTTGACTGTTCGCTGCAGCTGGAGTTGCCTTTCAAGCTAGAAAAAAGCGCTAACTTCCTGTTCTTACCGGCTTCAAAATAAAAGTCAACTCACTTTGGCTAGTAACAGGCTTTTAATGTGAAGGCGCACAGGAAATGTTCTGTTTGTACACGCGCTAACTTAACTGCGGTAATGTGCCGTCTCCTTCCGGTAATTACTGTTGGTGAAGTTTTTATACCTAGAATCGCTGCACGAGCACACATCTTTCACCAGCCAAAGTGGAGGGTGGACTCAATAACTTACTTGCCTAAGTCTACATTTACCCCCATTTGGAGTGTTAATGTAGAGCACTCCAAGCAGAGTTGTGCAGCGCTCCTCTGTGTTTCAAAGACAGCCTCTCCTCATTAGCAGCCTGTCGCAGAGTGCGAATGGATTTGTTTTCATCATCGCACGTGATCAATTTCAGTAGCAAATGCGATCAAAACTGTCGCACTGTACAGCCCTGCTGGGGCCTCATTTATAAACGTGGCGTACGCCCAGAAGAGGGCGCACGCCAATTTCTACGCAGACATTGGGATTTATAAAAAGCAAACTTGACGGAAAGATGTGCGGTCCTCCACGCAAACTCTGACCCATGCGTATGCACATAAAGTGGAGAAAGGAGAAACGGCGACTCCGTCGGCACATGTATGAAGTGCGAGAACGAATGTGTTTGTGTAAAATGAATCCAGATATAGGCCTATTATAAGCCATGTAGGTCTATCATATATTGGGAGTTCCTTTGCAAAACGGATGAAGCCATTCTTACAACTAATGAACAAATGCCTCCACGGAATTTTCCATGGAGTGATACCAACAAAAACTTAACGAATTAGGATCTTAAATAGCCTACAAACGGAGATATATGAGTGCAAAAAAAAAAAAAAAAAAACGTTTGAATAAGCTCTGCAGTTAGGCTATTAAAGAATAACCTATCTGCATGTTATTGGATTCATTCTGATAATATTGAGGTGGTAATACAGCCTGTTACTTTTACACTTACGCTGTTCTCGATGCCTCAGTCAGGCAGGCAGGAGTGCACAGTTCCACACACTAATCATAAGCCTACTGTACATCACATACTGTGCTAATTTTTCACGGCTTTTAGTCCGTTTTATTTATGTGTTTTTCTTTGTGTTTAAGCACGTCGTAAATGTGTTTTGAAAGGGACTGTGAAGTTTATTATTAACCCTCCGCCGCCCGTCACTGCACCGGGATGAATTCTCCGAATCTGTATCTCATGGGGGGTCTCAGTGTCCCCCGCTCGTGGCACAAACACTGCTGTGTGAGGATATGCACTTTTTTGCGTCCACTTTTATGTCGGATCGCTTCTTTTTATTTCGACCACAGCGTTCACAGAGATCGCCACAGGCTGCACTCTGACGCCTTTACCCTCACACTGTGCCAACAAACTAAATTTTCCCTGGTCGCCACTTCTCCAACGGGTACTTCGGCGTGACCGCAGTGATCCACACCGTGTGGAGTCTATTTTTCCATTTCCCTTTCAGTCGGCGATTGCCACTACCGCCTTTATGCACTCAGTAAATGATATTAATTCGGGCGTGTCGATGACTATGTATGGGTAAATATGGGTGTTACGTGAAGCCCGCAAAGGCTGTGCCACATTTAGAGTTGATTGTGATTTATAAAGGGAAACAGGCGTAGGACGTGAGTGCGCACTGTTTTATAAATCTGAATATTTTTGTTCGCACGTACATCCTACATTTCTTCCGTACGCCAGCTTTCACGTGAATCCCACGCAAAGCTTTATAAATGAGGCCCCTGGTCTCAAACATCCAACTATAGCTCCCTCAGGGCAATGTGGAACACTTGGACTTGGATTTTGTTTCATCCCCAGAGCTGATGGTTTCACTATTCTGTCCTCCGAAAGTGCCAACTATCCCTCTGGATTCCTGCTCTTTTTTTATGTTTTCATTAACATGTAAATTTGTATTGAATTTATTGAGTCTTCTTCACAGGGCTTTTACTCAAGCTGTGATTTATTACACAATCTCATGCATGCAGCTTTATTCTAATTGGCGGCCGGAGTATGGTTTTTGTGCTATTACCAATTTATCAAAGCCTTTTTTTTAGAGGCTGCTGAAAGATGTCTGGGTAAGATGTATCTGTGGAGCCTCAGTTCACCAAAGACCTTTTTGAGACAAATTGCTATTTGTGATAATGGGCTATATAAATAAAATTTGACTTTTCGATTCACCCTCATTGACTCTGTGCGGCAAATTCTACATAAAACTTTTTTGTTGTCATGCCAGATATCGAGTAGAAAACACATTCATTCATATCTTATTTAATTTGTGATAGTTATTATCTTAATCCAGATGCTACAAAGAACATGTGTTTACTCATCTGTGTGATTCGCCATGACCCATCAAACATGATCTGAGAACCAACATCAGACCCCCACCAAATGCTAATTGGATTCATATTCCAGTAAAAGCTCTGTCATGTAACTTTCTTTCTTTGTTGAAGAGAGGCGATAAATATTTGTGGGATTTAAGATTACGGTTGAAATGATAATAATTTGCTAGGTCTTGTTTGCCAGATTACATAAAACAATATGGATGTATGCCATGACCTTGTTCATGATGAGGATTTATTCTATTTGCTTAACTTAAAACATTTTCTAATCACTTTAGACACATTTGTGGCTCAGTTATGTCTAGTCCTCAGCCAACACCATACTAAAAAAACAAACTTAGACCATTCCCTGTGCAGAAACACTCATTTCTGTTATCTTTTGAAACTTGAATTGGGAGTTCCAGATGACCCATTAGTTTTTGACCTCCTAATACAAAAACTGGGTAAGCAGTAGAAACAATATTAAATCATTTGATTTGGCAATGAAGGCACTTTTGTATTGTCCGTGTTACTTCATCAGTGCTCCAAGGGGACAGCATGCAGGGAAAGGGTGGAGTGGGATGGGACGATAATCATGCTGTTACTAGCCAGTAGGGAGGAGAGGAGCTGCTTGACCAGCCCTGTTCAATAACCTCAAGTACATATCTGGAACACAGGACACCAGAGGACGTCTACTGATGCCAAAATAAGTTTTAAAAGCTTTAGAGCCTCTGGAAACCTAGTCTAAAATAGTAAAAACCAATATATGTTATACAAGTTTTTTTTTTCTTAATAAGCTTTTAGAAAAGTCTGATTGAAATATGTTCATATAAATATTATAAAACCTAGTTAAAAAAACCTGCTTTTTTACATTCTCTAGACCAGGGCTATTCAATTACTTTTGAATGGGGGCCGGTTGGTGGAAATGATCCAAAATGAGAGGCCAGAAGAAAATGCCTAAAATTGGTGAGCATCACATCAATAGCTATATATACTGTAAAACACTACAACGACATAGGAGTGCATATATTTTCTTTATTTTATCAAGTAGAGTTCACCAGCTTATCAAAAAAAATCCCTATTTGATTGACATGGGCTGCCTGTTGTTTAAGTGTTTAACAATCTTATCAGTTCAGGAAAACACAATAGGTTAACTCTTCAACAGCTTATCAAAATACATAGAAATAAATGTACTCTAAGTGCTACAGCTTATCAAAATACAGGTAGGCCTAGGTTTACTAAGAGTGCAACAGCTTATCAAAAAACATAGAAATAAATGTAGGCTACTCTAAGCGTTACAGTGTTTCCCCCCAAAATATGTTTTTCAAGGGGTCACTGTCCAGGGTCATGGGAGGCGCGGCGCCTGTAAACTACAGACACTGACTTTACAGTTGTGCAATTTTGTTTGCTATGTGAAGGTACAAATTTTGTGCAAACATGCGAAGTTCTACTGGTGCAATATTATGCAGACACACTAAATACAAATAATGGACCATACACTTACACTGCGGTACAATCGCGTCCGCAAAGCTGCATACACAGAGAAACGCTTGGAGACACATGTGCACATTTATTTACTGCAGATCGCGGCCTTTCGCGCAGTTATGCCCATGCAAAAGCACACATCGCACGTGCTAGTACATTAATTGTGCACCACAATTTTTTTTGGGGGGGTCGGTCGGTAGTCAAGGCGGGGGCCAGTAAATATTCCTTCGGGCCGCCTATTGAATAGCCCTGCTCTAGACTGTTGACAGGACTTTGAGAGTGGCCGTATCAAACGGTCTCCATTGACAGGTACAATTTTGAGTATACCCGCTCGATTTTATCCAATCAGGAGACAGAGCTCTAGGGCGGCACGATTATGGCCAAAATGATTATCACGATTATTTTGGTCAATATTGATATCACAATATTTTACCACGATTATTCAGTAATTTTAGTGAGTAAAATATTTTAATTGGATTGTCACGTAAACATAACACAGCTTTTATATCCATGTGATCGACTATGCAATATTCCTGCTAATGTACACATCTTTGCATAAAGACATGTATCATCAGTATTAACCTGAAGTCAATGCATTTCCACAAAGAAAAATATAAATCAAAATATGGTACCAAAACTTTACACAAAAGCAAATCAACAAAACACTGTTTTAACTTTTCCTTGTGCTACATTTTTGTTAAATAACGCATCTTTGCAGACAAATGAGGTGTTTAGTCACCTGACCTCATTGCATCCCCTAGAAGCAAAATATAAACAATTTTACTCCATTCATTGTACCTGCATGATGGATGTGTATAAAACTTGATTTTGAACTAAATAAAATTGTGCCCAAATTGTATTACCAAAATAATTATACTAGGAGCTGCGCCTTGTCAAAATGAATCACAACCTATATGGCTCTACCAAGCCAAAGTTTAATTTGAAAGGACGGACACAGGAAGTGGCAGGTAACACTCAGCAACACTCCACGTTAGTAAACCGTTGTTGCCTCTCATGCCTTCACTCGCAACCATGCTCGCAACGCAAGGTTTCATCTTGGCTTCAGTTCGAGTGAACGCCGGTGAAACAGAGGCACTGACTGTAAGAAGTTATTATTGGGTTATAAATCCGTCGCACTCAAAAAAGAGACTCACAAGGGGATGTATGTGATTTCACACGCGTAGATATCTGCTCTCGCTCGCCCAATAAGCAGCTTCTGCTCGCTCGTGGAGTGCTTTCTCTCTATGCAGGCGGAAAGTTATACACACTTTGGGGCCAGAGCCACTGGACTTTGACAGCTTTCGGGGAGCCTGGGGTTGCCATGTTGGAGCATGGACAGGCACATGATCAGCGAGTGGTTTGGGGACTGATTGATTTGCTTGGCAGCGGAGCACACGCTCACAAATATCGTACATTCATGTAAATGATATCATGGGGAGTCAATATCATCATCGTAGGGCCCTATGAAATCCGTTTTATTTTTTTCCAAATTCCGTTTTATTTTTTCACAAATTCCGTTTTTTTCGTTTTAATCTTGTGACTTCCGTTTTTTAACACTCATTTCGTCACCAGAACGAGTGTCTAATTATTGCGAACAAATAATATTCTAACAATTTAATCAGATATAAGGCTAAATTTAAAATACATCACAACATTGCACTGTTTTTAGTGCTTAAAAAAAGCTAAAAAAACAAATTTGTTGGGTATAGGCTATAACAGAAAATAAAGCCATTCATTTTGTGCTTCAAGTGAAACATTAAATATTATTTTTACATAAATAATAAAGTCCTTAGTAACTTTGCAAGAAGCTGGACTAGAGTGAAAATTGGACAAGGCTCTATAAGTCCATGGCTTTTACCATGGCTTTTTCACACAACAGCGGGCTGCAACACCAACCTACAGTCTGTTGTGCGACGGAGAGTTAGTTAACATTAGCATCAGCGTTAGCCGACATCACGGCAACAGCTGAATAATGTAACACATTACACAAGTTACACTACATGAAAACAACGGGCTGTAGACGCTAGAGTTATAATTGCGTGTAGGAAACATTGTTGAGACTGGCATTTCGTACCACAGCGGCCGTTCCATAATACAACACTCCCTTTAGCAATGGCTGAATATAAGACCTCCCTGTGCTGTGTATCTGCGGGAGCAAGTGGCATTAATAACTTAAAAACAGTAAACGTTTAACATGATTACGTGCTTTTAGATGCTTTAATCATATGCCGAATTTATAAACGGACCATATTATTAACAATAAAATAAGTTATGTACATGTCAGTTACGTGCATGGATTATATTCATAAGTTCATAAATTCACATTCATAAGTAAACATTGAATAGACAGATTTGTGAAAGGGGTTTGGCGCTGTGTGTTACATTAGCGATCCTGCAGCCAGGCTCTACTTTTCACAGCAGTAGTTTGGTCTTTAGATGTCGCCAAACCAAAATTCCTCCCTAGTTCTGCTTTAATTTCAACCGTGTTGTTTCCCTTTGCCTTGGCAATTGAATTTCACCAAAATAATGGCCCTATCATCGTGATAAAATTCGATATATTGTGCAGCCCTACAGAGCGCTATAAAGAGACGGGTCTCGCGGCACTATCTGATGAAGACAGCTGTGTGTTCATGTGGCGGTGATGTAGGAACGAGGGAGGGGACTGCTATCTGATAGGAAGTTAGCTAAAAGGACCATATCACTTCTCCTTTAACCACATTTCTGTAAAGTTTGTAAAACTTAAATGACATTATCGTTAATTTGTCTATTTTAAGATGCGTACTACTATGCAACTAACTCCCCAAATAACATAGTTAGAAGGATTTTGTGGATTTGGGTTTGAAGGGGCTTTAAGCTGTGTCATACCTGCTGCTTCTTCTCATTTCCTTTGGTTTAAGTGTATCACTTGAATGAGTGGTCTTTTGCTGCCTTTCTTTTTGTGCATATTTGTCAGCAGCATTGACCCTTAACCATCATCAACTTGTCTTTAATAGATAGTTAAGGGCCACACCACTCTCACTTGTAGGTCATAGCAGGGGGAAATTGCAAATGGCAAATTAATTGTCGCAGTGTGAGTGACTTTGGAATCATTTGGTTCTCTTCCTTTCCTTCCCAATCACCAAGATGACGCCGTTTCCCCTCTTCAAAGGCTGATGCTGCCAAAAGTCTGATCTCCATTTCCCAGCAATGCAATGTGAAAATGGGGTCACGATACATTAGCATAAGCTCAGTGGAACCAAAGCATGATGAATGGACCGGAACATTAACAAGGCACATTTGTTGTTGTGACGAACATTGTCATGATTTGCTTGAGAGTATCAACATACAAAGAAGATGAATTCCTGGCAGTTTTTTTTTATTATGGCAGAGCTAGAATAAATCCTGTCTGTGAGTCATGTGTATTTTTTCTCTGACTCTAAAAAAGTGCTTTTGCTTTTCGGGGTTTATGATTTAGTACGAAGAATGATTCGATGTCTACACCACCTGTTCCATTAGTTTTTATTCCCTATGCTATATCCCCCCTAAAGAAAAAATCAACTGTCTTTTTTCATTTAGGGCCAATTCAGTCAGTAGGTTGTAAACTTAATGTTTATCCAAATTGATTACCTCTGAAACCTCAGCTTGTGGTTTGAACTGCGGTAATAGAGTTGCCTCAAAAGAAAATGTTGTGTCAGACGGTTACACAGCAGGTAGGCTACCTCATCTGCCAGCAATGAAAATTTTTTCAGCCCCACTGTTTTTGTCTGCTATTAAGTAGTGACCACAAGGATGTAGAGAAGCAGTGCAATCTTGTAAAATTAATTTCTGTAACCCACAAGTGTGAGTCTATAGAATATGTACCGTAGGCATGCAGGCAGACTCAAAAGTACATGATCTCATTGGTTTTGGCGCCAAAGTGAAAACATGACAATAAAGTGGGTTTATTGCTTATAAGTGGGTAAACACCACTTTTTGGTATCCAAAGCAACTTTGTGCTGAATGTGTAGAAACTTCATCACACCATATATAATGCATATTCCATGGGCAATGAAATCTTATAGAGAGCATATCCACAAGGCCATCTCAGTTGAAGTCCTATGATGTAAGAATTACTGTGAGGTCTGCTCACTGTATCATTTACAAGCCTTTGAAAAGCTCTCTTTTAACCAATGCTATTTGATGACCTATTCATTGGAGACCTCTTAAGACTACATTAACAACCTAGAAGAGGCAGTTATCAAATCATTTAGTCCTGAAACTGAATATGTGCCATAAACCATTTTTATTACAAGAAAATTATTTCAAGATCACAGCCGGTGATGACTTCTGTGTACTGAGTGTTCTGCTCTCTCCTGTGATTCCCATTACGCGATCAGCACTCTGAATCATCCCCTGTCTCTTGCATCATCTCAGTGGGACAGAATCAGCCTGTGAAAATCCCCTTTTTATATCATAGATAACCAAGCAATTTTAGTGTTCCTCCATGACGTCAGTGATAGTTTAGCTCATGGTTGGACGTCGCACGCCAAAGTTTTTAAGAGTCTTTCAAGTCCAGGCCAAACAATGAGGGTTTTGGGGGCCAATACTATTTTTTTCTCTGATACATTTCCATGAAGCTGAGAGGTGTTTGGCTCTTGCCAGCAGTTTTTAGGGAGAAAAGAAAAGAAGAGCAACTTGAGGAAAAAGGAATAGCTTTGAACATCTGTTGGAAAATGTATCATGACCTTTTTGCCTCAGATCAAACAGGGGAGATTCAAGCATGTAAAGAAGTGTGAGGAGGTTGAACTGTGCCAGCCCTCCACAAGAGGGCACAGATGATGTTGCTGAAGGAGGCTTAACTAAGTCTCCTCCTGACAACATGTCTCTTGGTGGTAAGACCATTCATGTTGAAGCCCTGGCCTGGCCCTAGTCATTCATCTCCTGTTGTTGTAAATCACATGTCTAGTTCCTGTTGAAAGACTGAAATTCCCTGGTTACAGACTATTCTGTAAAGAAAGATCAATGTCCACTCAAACACACAACTTTGACAGTTAACAGGAAATTGAATATATGCAGTTTATCTGTTCAGTCTCTGCTTTGAGCGTACCATCCTTTCAGGAGGCTACTATATAAAGAATGCAGAGTGATGTTACAAAATATCAATACAATCCCTCAAGCTAAATAAGTACTGTTAAGCAGAACCACTACTTTTTTTTAGATTGATTATTTTATCAATAGAAAATAATATTTTTTTATTAGACTGACATGCCAATAATCCAATGGTTCTAGCTATTCAAATGTTAATATTTGCTGAATTTCTTTGTTTAACAAGTTTGTTAGGTGAATTTCTTAGGTTTTTGACTGATGGTCAGAAAAAAACACAGCTGTCGTTATAGACTTTTATTGATTAAAGGATTAATTGATAAATGAAGAAATTAATTCTCAGATAAATCATATAGATGAAATTAAGAAGTTGCAGCCCTAATGTGTCCTCCAAGTATCAAACAAAGTTGACCTGAGTAAGTTTATCTGACTGCCTGCCTTTCAACTCTACTTCAAAGGTTGGCAAAAGAAAGCTTAATTCGGTCCAAGTTTCTTTTGATTGTTAAAATATTAACTGTATCTCACAAAAGTGAGTACACCCCTCACATTTCTTCAAATATTTCATTATATCTTTTCATGGGACAACACTGAAAAAATTACACTTGGATACAATGTAAAGTAGTCAGTGTTCAGCTTGTATAAAAGTGTACATTTACTGTTCCCTCAAAATAACTTGACACACAGCCATTAATGTCTAAACTACTGGTAACAAAAGTGAGTACACCCCTGAGTGAAAATGTCCAATTGCGCCGAAAATGTCAATATTTTGTGTGGACACCATTATTTTTAGGGATGCACCGATCCACTATTTTTATTTCCGATCCCGATATCTGGGTTTTGGATATCGACCGATACTGTCCGATACGATATCATAATTATTCTACATTTCTTTGTTTGTGGTGATGTTATGTGTAAGGCTAGGAAGGCTTAAGCAATTCTTATTTAAAAGAGCAAGAAATATACACGAATGCATTTGGGCTGGCCCGAATAATTCGAATATCCAAAAACTTGTTTGTTAAGTTTGTATTCGAAGCTCAATTCAGTATTCCAAATATTCTTTTTTTTATATAGGGGAGAGTGGCCTAAGTTGTGCATTTTGGAAGTTGTGTCACCCCTTGTTTCTAGAAAACCGTGGAAGAAATTGGAAATGTGACCACATATTTAAGAAGAGCCATCCATTTGACTCATCCTGTAAAGAAGGGAGACACAAGGAATACGATATAAGCACATTTAAGCTAAAAAAAACTGTGTTTTGCCTTTCAAAGTAAAATTTCCATGATCAAGGTTTTTTGATTATTGTGTCTGAACAATTATAGACAAGTTTGAAAACATTTGACACATGTTTTAGTGCTTTGGTATGCTACATTTTGAGTCTATACAGTTAGCACGATGTCAGCCCTAAATTGCTGCATCATGCTTATTATCCAAATTTCTGGGATTGGGGTGATTTGTGCCAAAGGGCCTGGGTGAGTTATAAGTAAGTAAGTAAGTGAAATGTATTTATAAAAGCACATTTATGACAATTTGCACTGTCCAAAGTGCTGTACATAGTGCATTCAGTAGGTAAACAATGAAGGTAAAATAACAATAACCAAAATAAAAGACGTAAAGCCCATACATCCACATAAACACAGATAGTAGTGCAGAGGTAAGATAGTTAATGGGGAGGAAACACCAGGGTGTACATATGGGTTTTGAGCCTTGATTTAAAGGCAGAAATGTAGGGGAATCACATTTGTCAGGTGGCAGTTGGTTCCACAAGCACGGAGCAACTAGTGCAAAGTACATTTCTGAGAGTTGTGCCAGTGGCATGGCTGTATACGCTGTTCACCAAAAGAAAGTGATTGTCTACAGTAGCTCAGAAGAGAGTGACATCTCAATTCCACTTAACGACACCACTGATGAGAGTTCAGATGGCCAGAAAGATGATGATGGTGACTTTGTCATTGTGAGCTTTGCAGGTAAAACCATTAGATCTGCTAGGCCTTGTTTAAGAAAATTTTCCTTCAATCTTTGTCAACTATTTACTTTATTTACTTTAAATACACCTTAAATAAGTGATTGTTTAATGGATTTGCCTTGTATTACAGTTTATGAGATATATATATAGCAATGGCACAATTCACCCCATGGTATTCTCTCCAACCGCACAACTTACACCACACCGGGGGCAAGTTGTGCATCAAGACAACTTTTTTTCCAAAAGATATATTTCTTCAACAGTTCCAGATCCAAAGTTTTTATTGCCAGGGATGCACAACACCCTGAAATATATGTACATATTTGAGTTGGAGACTTTACTGTCAAGGCCTTACTTTAAAGTCACTTTGAGTGAAAAGTTGCACAACTTAGG
Source organism: Hyperoplus lanceolatus (assembly GCA_026929865.2). Lineage (NCBI taxonomy): Eukaryota > Metazoa > Chordata > Actinopteri > Uranoscopiformes > Ammodytidae > Hyperoplus > Hyperoplus lanceolatus. The sequence goes on from CM049415.1 coordinate 13,443,478, forward strand.
CCACTCTCCCCTATATTTTTTATGTTTTTTTTTTGCACTAGTAGCTTAAACTGCAATTTATGTTGTCAGCAAATATTACTACTCAGATATACATGTTATATATATACAACAGTTGTTAAAATATAAATGTAATGCACATTTCAAATACATTATCAAATTATTTGAACTTTGACCTAGTTGGCCACCGTCCTTTCAAAGAGCAACCGGTGATACACCAGCTGTTGGCTACGTGACATTGTCAGAGCGAGGCAAACTAAAAGCGGCACCAAGCGTGGTAGGAAGACAGAGGGAGGAAAAATATCAGCATATGTGTTTCCCTTAACTTATACCTCAACATTAGCGTGATCTCGGAAGGGAAAACAGTGCTCGGCGAAATGCTAACGTTAGCTTAGCTGTTTGTTTACATTCCCTATGCAGCACTGTAGCACTGCTATTGCCAATCAACAGTGACTGCCTTGCATCATAGGAATACGCGGTCAATAATGGATATAATATGGACACAAAATACTATTAATATTGGATCTTTTGTATGGATTTATAAATCCACGAAAATGCATGTTCCATGATGGATTGATAAGCTCCTTTTAAGCTACGATGGCACAGCTGATTTGGAACGGAACAACAGCTCTGTTCGCTTCCACGGGGAAAAAGTAAGAAACTCCGACTTTGGTGTGTTTTTTTAGAACAAGTATTTGAATCCTCTCTCCCTCCACCGAACGTCGGCATCTGCTCGCGCGGAGCTCTCGCTCTTTCATAGTTCCCAGAAGGAAGCCTATTCTAAAGATGACGCAAAAGAAAGCCCACAAACAGTTTGCTGAAGCAAGCAGACTACGGACATGGATTACGGTAACCATGTCCTGTGGTCTGATGAGACCAAGATACACCTATTTGGTTCAGATGGTTCAAGGTTGTGGGGTGGCAACCAGGTGAGGAGTACAAAGACAAGTATGTCTTGCCTATAGTCAGCATGATGGTTGGAGTGTGTCACGGTCTGGGGCTGCATGAGTGCTGCCAGCACTGGAGAGCTACAGTTCACTGAATGCCAACATGGACTGTGCCATACTGAAGCAGAGCATGATCCCCTCCCTTCGTAAACTGGGCCGCAGAGCAGTATTGCAACATGATAACGACCCCAAACACACCTCCCACTGCCTTGCTAAAAAAGCTGAGGGTAAAGGTGATGGACTGGCCAAGCATGTCTCCTGACCTAAATCCCATTGAGCATCTTTGGGGCATCCTGAAACGGAAGGTGGAGGCCAAAATAATGGTGGCCACACAAAATGTTGACACTTTCGGCCCAATTTGGACATTCTCACTCAGTGGTGTACTCACTTTTGTTGCCAGCAGTTTAGACATTAATGGCTGTGTCGAGTTATTTTGAGGGAACAGTAAATTTACACTGTTATTAGGGGTGTAACGGTACACAAAAGTCACGGTTCGGTACGTACCTCGGTTTTGAAGTCACGGTACGGTACAGTACGGTACGGTTCATAGTTAAGGGGGAATAATGAAAAAACTGCTTGTTTGTCAGAATGACATAAGTTTAATTAGTAAACAATTAAACACATTAGTTTAACAGTTTTAGCTGTCAGTATGAAACATACAAATAACATGTATAACAAATATAAAAGAAATACTGCTGCAATTCTGCAATAAATTAAATGCTTCATTAATAAAAGTGTACGTGCAGCATAAACTAAAATTGCACTGAAGAAAATACAGTGTTAATGCTTAGCCTAGGCTCTGTAAGCTCAGCTGGTATGTAAACAAAGGGTATGTAAACTTTAAGGGTATTTTTCATTATAAATAAAGAAAATATTGCTGCAGCTCTCTTAAGCTCTGAAGTATATATAATATAAAAATAATCATTAAATTAAAACTGCAAGCAGTGATGACCGGGCCCTCGCACCTCCGTGCTGCTCGGCGTGCTGGCCGTCCTCGGCGCTCCGGGCGACCGCGTGAGAGAACGCGCCGCGGTCTCCTCCTCTTCGGGGTGCGCGGCACAGCGATAGCTGTCGCCGGAAGCGCGGAAGTTGCCGCTATATTGTAGAGGACCATGAGGCTATATTGTAGAGCACCATGAGCTGTACATGTGTAATCAATTTCAAGTCAATCAGAGTCGGGTGATTTTTGTGGCGCCCCCTATGGGTTAATCGCGATAAGCCTCGAGGGACATGCTACCGCATGACTTCTGCACACACCCAGCAAGTTTGATGATGATAGGACCTACGGTTAAGGAGTTATGGCCAATTTGTGGATAGGCCCGCCCCTGTGGCGCCCCCTATGGGTTAATCGCGATAAGCCTCGAGGGACATGCTACCACATGACTTCTGCACACACACAGCAAGTTTGATGATGATAGGACCTACGGTTAAGGAGTTATGGCCAATTTGTGGATAGGCCCGCCCCTGTGGCGCCCCCTATGGGTTAATCGCGAAGAGCTTCGAGGGGCATGCTACCACATGACTTCTGCACACACCCAGCAAGTTTGATGATGATAGGACCTACGGTTAAGGAGTTATGGCCAATTTGTGGATAGGCCCGCCCCTGTGGCGCCCCCTATGGGTTAATCGCGATAAGCCTCGAGGGACATGCTACCACATGACTTCTGCACATACCCAGCAAGTTTGATGATGATAGGACCTACGGTTAAGGAGTTATGGCCAATTTGTGGATAGCCCCGCCCCTGTGGCGCCCCCTATGGGTTAATCACGATAAGCTTCAAAGGGACATGCTACCACATGACTTCTGCACATACCCAGCAAGTTTGATGATGATAGGACCTATGGTTAAGGAGTTATGGCCAACGTGTTATTAAGCCCCGCCCCTGCGTGAAGTTTTTGGTCAATGGCGGCCATGTTTGTTGGCGCTCTCACTTTTTCTTAATATTATTGTGTGGGCTTACTCAGGCCTTGGGTCTCATTAAGCCTATCAAATGTTGAGAAGATCTGACTGAGTATAGTGGAGTTACAGCAACTTGGCGTCAACTTCGAAGACGCCAAGCTACAGCAAAGGCGTTTTGACAGATGGCGCTCTCACTTTGTATGAATATTAGTGTTTGGGCTTTCTCAGGCCTTGGGTGTCATTTACCATACCAAATTTGGAGAAGATGAGACAAAGTATGATGGAGTTAGGGCAACTTCCTGTTTTTTTGGCGAATATTGCTAAAAAGAACACTTCCTGTTGATTTTGGGGTGGGGCGTCAAGAGGCTTTTTTGTTTGTACTGGGATTGTACATTGCTGTATAAAATTGTGTGGTTCTAAGTATAACACAGCCTGAGTTATGATCAATCAAAGGGTTCATCAGGTTCATTTTTGATGTTTTTGGTGAATGTGGCGCCCGTTCTGCAAGACGGTTATTCCGGATAAAACAAGCTTTCGGGTATATCATCTTCCATGTCGGAGGACGTAACCGATCATATTTTTTTTTGCACAAAAAGTTGTTATGAGTTCACTTTGCTCTGCAATCCTGCAGAGTAATGTGGCGTTCGGACTTTTGGCGCCATGTTGGCGAATATCAGCTCCCAGCTCGTCATAGTTATTCGTAATCAAACAAATGTTTTGGTATATCTTCCATGTTTTATGAGTGTCCCTACACTGGTCGTTTTTCTAAATATGTTCCTGCTAGGAGTTATTAAGTTTTGAACATTTTGATGATTTTCGAGTCAGAAATTCGCATATTTCAAATTAAAAGACTTCCTGTTGATTTTGGGGCGGGGCTTCAAGAGGCTTTTTTGTGGGGCCTGCAAAGATACATTTGGGTTATTAATTTGGTGCAGCTAGGTATAACACAGCCTGAGTTATGATGAATTAAAGTTTCATGAGGTTCGTTAATTATGATGTTTACGTCAACTTTGACCCCCAATAGATCACTGGTACTACTGTGATCTTGAAATCTTTTCGCAATCTAACATCGGGCAAGCGTTTTGAGTACTTCAGCAGTGGTTTGACGTCCCTGGCGTAAAAACTCTAGGACGAGTTCGTCGAAATGCGAAATTATGGTTTTTGCGATTTTAGGCACTAAATCCAACATCGCCGACTTCCTGTTGATTTTGGCTAATGACATAACATTGCATTTATGTGCGCCTTGGGCCATTACATGTTGTCCTAAAATTTCAGGCCTCTAGCCCACATTTTGAGCATGCATTTCCTTAAAAACTGTTTTTGGCCACAGGGGGCGCCGTTTTTTTGGCCCGGTCTCGAAACCAACGGTAACTTAAATTTTTTTGCAGGTCTGATGGGTACGCAAAACATTTTCAAGTTATGCATGACGGGAAGGGGGTGAAAAGTGCCAAAAACGAGTCGGGAATATAATAAGAATAACCCCCCCAAGTCCCGGGTGGCCTAATAATAAAAATCCTGGCGGTTTCAATAGGGCTTCGCACCGGTCGGTGCTCGGGCCCTAATAAAAGTGAGACTGCAGCATTAACTTAAATTACAGTCACAGTACACTTAATGTACATGTCTTCAGTATAAAAAATAAAATACTGCTGCAAACAACAAGGTTCTCAAATAAATAAAATAATGCTCAAATAAAAGTGCAAATAAAAAAGTGCAGCCTACACAACTTCATTCAACTTTCAGGTTTTTTTTTTAGGAAGATCAACATGTCCACATTGTGTGCATTAAGCACAGCTCTTTGGGCACTTACAATGTCTCCAGCTGTAGAAATTACCCTTTCGCTAGGGACAGAGGTAGCAGGTACCGCAAGGTAGCGTTTTGCTAACTCAGCAACATGAGGATATTTCGGCTCATTGGTCTTCCACCATAAAAGTGGATTGGAATCCAGTGAAATGCAGTCCACTGCTTTGTATAAGGCAACCTCTTCCCTCACCAGCTGCTGGACAGCAGGCCTTTTCCTCACTTCCTGGTCCTGAAGCTTGAAGAGATCGCCAAACAGTTCAGCCATGGCTGACTTCTTGACAGGAGGAGCTGCGTCTGGCTCTTCTCTTGCTGAGGATGAACTGGCTGCTGTTGTCTCTGTGGCCTCTTCTTTCTGCAAAATAAAATTACAAAAATGAAAAAAAAAGTATGAGTAAGGCTAAGCCTAATGACAGTAACAGCAAGTGTTACAAATTAAGCATTTAAGGCATTTTATGCTAAAAAAAAAATTAACACAATACCTGTTCTTCCATGGTCACAATCTCTGTGATGAGGCTGTTGTAGACGGTGTCACAACAGGCATCATCCACATGAGGGAGGGTCTTGAATCTTGGGTCAAGGGCTGTGGCTTTGTGGAGGAAATCATGACAGGAAGTAGAGTACCTTCCCATCAGGTTTTCTCTGATGGCAGCCTTGACTTCTCTCACAGTTGGACTGTCTTCCTCATTGGGCTCCACAGACTTGAGCACAGTGGTTTTTAGGGGCAGGATCATTGACACTGAAGGTGTGGATTCAGTGCTCATCAGTGTTGTGACAGTTTTTAGGGGTTTTAGGACTGTAATGAGCTCCTCTACCAGACTCACATCCTGGTCAGACAACGTGTTAATGTCTTTGTTCTGCTTGAGGGCCTTCTCGGTCAGCGCAGAGTACACAGCTGCTTGCTGCTCAAGGTACCTTTCCAGCATATCGTAACTGGAATTCCAGCGGGTCGGGACGTCATGGATCAGGGTGTGTTTTGGTATACCAAGCATCTCCTGTTTGGTCTCCAGTATGTGTGCAGCTGTTGTGCTACAATGAAAAAAAGACACAACCTTTCTGACTCTACCTAGCACTCTGGACACCTGGCTGAGTCCTGTTGCTTTCTGTGCTGCTAAATTAATTGTATGTGCAAAACATCCAATGTGGGGGCCCAGTCCTGCTTCACTGACTGCATTTACAATATTTTTAGCATTGTCTGTTGTGACAGGAATCGTAGTTCCTGGCCTCTCCAAGTCCCACTCCAACACCGCCTCCTTAAGTGCCGCTGCCAGATTTACACTTGTGTGCTGGTCATAAATGGGGCGAGTTTGTAAAACATGGCTTACCATGTCCCATTCAGAGGTGATGTGATGGGCAGTCACCGTTAAGTAGCTCTCTGTAGCTCTGGATGTCCACCCATCAGTTGTGAGTGCTACAGCAGATGCATTAGACAGGTGGTGGACCACAGCAGATTTGTTTTCTTCATACAGAGCTGGTATGACTTTCTGGCTGAAGTGTGGACGAGAAGGAACTACATACCGGGGCTCAATGACCTTAGAGAAGAATACAATATACTTTATTTTCATTGCATTTAGATACAACAAAACGTAATGTGGCACTCATTTAACAGCATTAATATAGGCCTACTGAAACACTAGTATGCGCTAAATCAGAATAAATAAATATTATATTCAGTTAATTCAGTCAATAATATTCATGTTTCAAGTAGCCTATTGTGCAGCAGTATATTACAGCATTGATTTAAGATTAGAGTACGCTTACCTCAATCATATGTTTAAAGCCTGGGTTTTCAACAACGGAGAATGGCCGTAGATCAGCAGCAATGAAAACACCAATAGACTTTGTTATGGCATTTGCTCGTTCTGAAGTCCCAGACAGGGGTTGCTGAAATAGTGTCGGGAGCTGGGTTTGCACGGCTCGTTTTTTTCTAGCAGCAACGGTGATGGTCACACCTGGATGGTGCCTTTTTAAATGCGTGTGCATGTTTGATGTGTTGCCATCTGCATAGCCGATCGCTTTTGAACAATGTCGGCATACAGCTTTCGACTTGTCCACTTTTCTTTCACCATTTTCAAAATGAACCAGAAATCCGAAGTTTTCCCAGACTTGGGATTTAAATGCCAGGGGGGCGTCTTCAAGCTCCGGTATCCTGTTCGCCATGCAGTTCCCTCTCTTTTCACTAGCAACCCACACAGTCGCTCTCGGGGGTGGCGGGGCGTCCTGTGTGCTACTCTCAATGCTCTCACTAGCTGGCTGCTACTGCCATGGCAACTGCGCACGTGCGAGCGGAGCCGCAGGCTAAACGGTCCGGGGGGAACTCCGACTTCAAGTTTTAAGTTCCGCGCCTCAAAACAAGCCTTTACATTCGCCATATCAACACTATGTACGCCACATTTGCGGACCGCGGTCCACCTCTGTAACACCAAATACGTGCCTATACCGTCACGGTACGGTACAAATACGTGTACCGTTACACCCCTAACTGTTATACAAGCTGTACACTGACTACTTTACATTGTATCAAAGTCTAATTTCTTCAGTGTTGTCCCATGAAAAGATATAATGAAATATTTGAAGAAATGTGAGGGGTGTACTCACTTTGGTGAGATACTGTAGCTAAGTTAAAGTAGTCGGTTGCTCCTCAGAAAATTCAGTTCCTGGTTTTTCTCACTTGTCCGTGGTCCTATTTTCCATTTAAAAAGAGATGTTCAATCTGATTTACAGCCTCCGTCTGTCTCTGCTTTGATGAGCTAGTTGTGCAGAAGGACTATTCATGATCATAATGGTCTCACCTGGCCTTTAGTGCTGGATGTCAGAGGCTGACACAGAAGAGCAGTCGGGGTTTGATTTACACGAACATGTGGTCTAGGCTGCTGTTTGTCCTTGCAGTTGGTGTGCTATTACAGAGCCTTTGACTCTGTCGGTGGCCCCATATGGTGCAAGAGACATCTGAAGTTGTCTTACTGTGACTGAAGTTTTGCTTGGAATCAAACGAGGATGGAGTGTTTTGTTCTAGGGATGGGACTGGCCGTTCACACACCCAAATGTGTTCCCAGTTGACGTCAAAAACGCTAATCATTCAAAGTAAAATTGGTGCTTGGAATTTATATGTCCCTTTTTTAAATAACATTACAACATGTTCTCGACCCTATTTTTTTTCATTGCTGCATTCATTGCTCATGGTCCGTGACATGCTAATCTTTTGAGGGGCAAACCCCCACTTTAAGTGAAAAATATATTAAAGTTAGAAATCTCAATGCTGCCCGTGCTATACTACTATACGCCTCCTTTTCCCCCATAAACCTAATTGATACCTAAGCCTAGTGGTGAAGTGTAAACAGCCAGGCAGCTGGTGGGACAGCCATGTGTCTTGGATAGAACAGCCACCCAGCCAGCCCCATAATATAGTGCCATTTAGATTGTTCACTCCCTCTTCTGTGGCTGTCAGGGCCGAACAGAGGCGAGGAGACAACCGCACAAAAGCAATATTTGTCCAATCTGTCCAAGCAAACTCCCCAATTGAGGACTGAACTTTCCCATCGGATCCGTGTGACGTGTAATTGAAAGGGGAATGAAGCTTTGAATTAGGATGGAGGACAACCTTTGCGTAAAGGAACAGTCATGACGTGTAATGACCAGTGACCACTTACAAGTTATGCACCTGTTCCATTCAATTTTGACCTCAACATATGAAAATATATTTAGGTTTAATGATAATGACGTAGGGTTTAGACTAAACAATAGCCTGGCAGCATTTTCAAAGCTTATTTTGCTTTGTAACAACAAATTAATGTTGCTAGAGTAATATTGAAGATAAAAAGATATTGTTTATTGTGTCTATCTGCACATCTTAAATAAGCTATTTTAAAATGGCACATTAAAGAGTTTTTAACCTTTAAACCCCCCCCCCAAAAAAAAAAAACAAGCCTTCATGTCTGGACAATGATTACCATATGCAAACATCAAATATATCCTCATTGCGCCATAGTTGAAGGCTTGCCATTTAAACACAATGTTTTTTCAGCATACCGTGGCCGTAGATCTCACCACTGTTCAGAAAATGCAGCATTCTCCTTCCTGTCTGTATGCCAGTCGGCTTTGCTACCAGCATCACAAAGAGCCAGGAAGTCTTGTTTCTGTGTGTGACTACTAAAACATTTATCTTTCTCAATTCATGAGAGGGTGCTGTCAAGACCCCAATCCTGTGTGTGTGTGTGTGTGTGTGTGTGTGTGTGTGTGTGTGTGTGTGTGTGTGTGTGTGTGTGTGTGTGTGTGTGTGTGTGTGTGTGTGTGTGTGTGTGTGTAGTCTCAAATGGTTTTGCCACTGTGCAAGTGAAAAGAGGTTGCCAGGGTGGTGAAAGCAAGCTGTTTGCTCATGTCCAGATCCTCATAATGGATGAGGACACAAATGGGATTTCTCTCTGGTGGACTTGTCTTCTGGACTAACCTCTCAGTGTTTCGAGAGACATGGAAACCTCAGCTGGAATGGACAGGCATCTTATTGAATGAGGGAAGACTTTGGGCTTTCACCCAACAGGGTTTAAATAGAATGTGGAAGTCAGGCAGGGAAAGTTGTGTGTAGGGAAGGGGGGTCGGAGGTGTTTAGTTGAGGTCAATATAATGTGAATGGCTCATGCTCTGTTACCAGTTGCTCTATCCGTTTGACTTTAGAAATGAAAACATGTTTTTTTGATAGTAATGAATTTATTGACCTTGTGCATGTGTGCCCAGAGCATGTGGTAGGTTGATATAAAATGGCGGTCTGTACCATAGTTGTCTAATGCAACTCAGGCTTGTTCGGGTCTTGCCCTCAGAGGCACCGTAGTGCTGCAGTTCAATAAAACTTCAAAGCCTGGACCAAAGAAAATCATCTGGGGTTTGTTTCTTTCCTTCCTGAATACTTCTACTTTCTCTCGACAACCATGGAGGGATTCAGAGAACAGCAGCAAATGTTCAAAGGGAAACGAAGTGCATCTCCAAGAATTGCATCCAAGAAAAAGTTTCTTGGCCGTAATGCAAAGGGCAACCTCAGTTTATCGGACATTAATACCAATACGCTGTAAAAAGAGAGGTGATGCTGAAACAGATTTTCCATAACTGGTCTGCCAATCTTTCCCACCACATGATGATATATCTATATGGTCTTTTACACTATTAGCTTTTAAAAGGAAAAACGTTTACGTAAATAAAGGTTTTGGTTGTGTTGGTAACCTTACATGACCTACTAACTGTCATCACATAATTTGTATTTCTCATGCATTTACAAATAGATAAAATCAAAATGGAAAGTGAATTTTCCCAATCCTCCGAAGTAACATTCGCTTGTATTTCACTTCATACAGTAGGGGTTCTTTCTCAGGGCTGGGACTGATTTGATATGGGAGACCCTGCCAGAAGCAAAATTATCCAGACAGCACTGCTCCCAGGGTCACAGGGGCGCAAAGTTCCCTATTCCATCATAAGGTTGCTAGTCAACGAGAGAAAATGTGGATTTGTTTTGGAGTGGCGATGGCTTTCAAAGGACACACATACACTCAGGAAGTAGAGAGATATTGGTTTATCATCAGTAGTGGTGGGTAAAAATATCGATTCTCCGATGCATCGCGATTCTCTCTCGAACGATTCCGAATCGATTCATAAAAGTTAATAATCGATTCATAATTTATTTATTTTATTTTTATTTATTTTTTAAACTAGTATTCAATATTAGTATTTCCTGCGCCACTGCGCATGCACACCACACAAGTGCGAGTTGTTAAAAGTGGCGACAAAAGGGCAGAGAGCAGCAAACCCATATGACCTGCCCTGGCTTTGTGTCTGTTTACGTTTTTGTATGAGAGATGAATTCCAATACAGCACTTTTTTTTCCACTTTTGTACACCTTATACTGGTATTGTGCTAATGTTTTATTTGTTACCAGAAATGAAGTGTTCTTATGTGTAATTATTGTTCAAAGATGTCATGTGAGAAAGAAAGAAATACTGTACATGATTTAAATACATTACATTTAATACAGCACTGTCAATTTAGTATTGTGCTGATGTTATGTTACAATTTCCAAGAGGAGAGAGTTATACCATGGCTGTTTGTTCATAAAGCATGAAATTAAATAAATAATTATATATTTTTTTTTAATTTTACTCTTTCTTGTGTATTTCTACTTGATACTGAATCGATATCGAACATCGAAGTATTTCAATCAATATCGAATCGAATCAATATCGAATTGTGACCTAATGAATCGAAATCAAATCGAATCGTGAGATTCTTGACAATACCCAGCCCTAATCATCAGGTATTGATGGGATTACCCCTTCCACTGCAAAAGTAAATACTCACAGTCACACATAATACCAAGACACAAAGCACTAGCTCTTTTGGTGTTGACAAAGATGGCTCTAGCGTGTTAAATGGGAATTGATAGCATTAAAACTTCACACAATTACATAGCCAATGTTATAGAGTTGTGCACTAAATACATCACACTTGTTTCCATACATTTTAAAAATCAGAGAAATTATACATTTTTATAAAGTAACGCACTGTTTTACTCCGTTTCCTGTCAATGACAGGGGTCCGTCTATTTCTTAGAGAAAAGGGAGAAGTAGTAGTACTGTATTGTTTGTTATGTATTGTTTTATTTGCGGCATCGTGATGGACCACGATTATGCCTTGCCCTCCACTGCTTATTCTGTCGCCGAAGCTGTTCCCATGATCCATCATGCTATTAATCTCCGTTTCTGGGTATTGTTTTGATAGCGAGCCCCCCCATGGCGGAATATTACATAACGTGAGTTTTAATGATTCTGTTTTCTCATTGAGGGTTCGTGTTGTTGTTTTTCTGTATTTTAGGATCTTTAAGGGTAAAATGGGTCTGTGTGGGTGTAGGGGGATCCCACGGTACAGTTGTGACTTGCTGACAGGTGTAGCACCACCAAGGTTAGAAAGGTCAAGAAAGTTAGCATGGCAATACAGGTCTGGAACTGCTTCTGGGAACATACCAACGGTGTTCCCAGTATCACTTCTACAGTTTACTGTCTACATTTTTCAGTTTATGGTGCCTTAATGTTTTGTGAATTCTAGACAACTTTATGCACATGTCTATTAGTATATTTTGCACAATGACACTTTTACAGTTGAAATCCAACATTCTAGTCATTTGAGGGACGGCAAACCAAAACAAAAATAAGTTTTTCACCTTTTCAGTTTCTAATATTAGTTGATTTGACTTTGAGAGCAGTCGTGAGTGTTGAATTACTTAGAGAAAACATTTGAATACAATGTAATGAAGGATATTAGCAGTCATTTTCAGTTCATGTAAAAGCATCTGTACTCAGTTTAGACGTCAAGCCTTAAAGCCGGCCTTCTCTTTGAGCATGAGACAGCCTTATAACAATACTAGCATTCTATAGAGAAACCAGAGTTCCAGAAAACACTCTCGGCAGGTCGATCAGAGTGTCAGTAATGTTGCCTACATGTCTCGCCCACTGGGACAGCAATAACGTGATTACGGGCGTGAAAATGCATTCTTTCTTAAGAGAAACTGTGCCACTTAACAGCCCAGTTGACAGCAGAGGTGACAGGGGTTACATGTACGTTGGACCTAGTTGAACAGAACTTTGTTTCAGAAGTGCAGAATTGGCACATTAACAGCGGGTTAAACCAATATTGGTAAAGGGAGTGAAGCCAAGATCATTTGAGAGAGTGAGCGAGCCCTGGTCAGGGTCAGGTTACATGCTGTCGACCCCAGGCCTGCCCCGGACCTGTCTGTCAGAGCAGAGGAAGAGGCAGAAAGGAGAGTGAGAGAAGAGAAGAAAAGACTGATGAGTGACGCCAGGGGCATACTGTACGAGGAAGTGCCTTGAAACGCCTGCTTCAATGAACACATACAAACCTTAATAAGTTGTTGTTTATCCAGTTTATAGTTATTTGTTATGTGTTTTTTGTCCGATTTGTGCACAGCTCGCCGAAAAAATTGACCGGACGCCGAAATCATCATCAGCTTAGCGTGCGAGCTTGCGCGGTGAAGTACATCTGATGTGGCCAGTCAAATCTGTTAAGAGGTGTGCCAAAGAGTACCTGCCTGCGCTTTCAGGCACTACGCAGCGCTTCTCTCCCAGAAGAAACATTTACTCTCTCGACTGTATAATACTGTCATACCACCCAGCCCTAGGAATCGATATCGGACATTTTTGAAAGACATCCAGCCCTAATTAAACCAAGTTTTGTGTGTGTTCTCCCTGTTTTTGATTTTTTTTTAAAGAAAAGAAAAGAAAAAAAATCTGATGAGTTTTCCTCATTAAATTGTGCAGTTCAATCCGACACGGTCCAACTTACTTAATATCACTCAGCAGTCGATAAGCTTTATCCGCTGACAAATAATAAGCAATATTGCAATATGGATCAACATCACGTCAGTGATTTGTCGCAGTAGTCTGATTTCAACAGTGGGATGTCTGTGGCCTAGATGTGACATCATACAGGGATGTGAACCTAACAGTGCTGGGTCAGGCCCTAATGAGACCCACAGAAGAGTCATTACAGTCAGCGGGAGAAAGTTAGACTGTTGACAGTAACAAACTGCCGAGTGGAGCAGGGCTCACCCATTCCTACTCCAACCCCCCCCCTCCCATCACCATCCTCCCTTTCCACCAGCTGGCTAACAGATGGAAGGACCTGTTGGCCAAGAAAGTGAAGGACAAGAAGGGAATGTGGGGGTGAGGAGGGGGAAAAATATTCAGTGACAGATATATTGAATGAGAGGCACATTTGCGGATGCTTTAATCAGAGCTCGGGGTGCACTTTAATATTTTCTCGCTCATTGTGGACAAGCATGATGTGACGTGTTTGTGGGTGGGTGTTTGGAGGCGTCATCTGGCCAGGGTTATGCAATGTTTGCGTTAGGTGTGTTTCGTTTACAAGCCGTTTTGAATGGAGAAAGTCAGATTGTGCGGGGGAAGGTGATGAGAATGTCAAGAGGATGGGAGACAGAGTTGGTACAGGCCGTACGAGTTGCGGGGTTGATAATGTGTGTGCGCAAGCCTGTGTGTCTGTTTGCATTTGTGGTCAAGGAGCGCTGCAGTCAGAATGATCTCTGTCCTGCTGTTATTTACCTTCCAGGCCCTTTAGAGAGGAAACCAGTGGGTGTGGTAGGATCAACAGGGACTTGTCCGCTTAGATTTCTATAAACAACGCCTCCTCAGATCAGCTGAGAGTTTGCTCTGTCCATGTGTTATTGAGTACAACGATTTAAAGCTGTATGCACAGGTGGTAGGTAGCAATGGAAAAGGAAGTCAAGTCCCAGTTTAACTGCTGTCTTTGTTGCTCTTGGTTTCAGTACACATATTGTACCTTTTTTATGGCATTTGATAAGCTTTGTAAAAAGTACAATAAGTGTATTGATACTCATAACAACCCTTTTCTGTTTGCTGTGAACAAGCCTTCAAATAAAACAAGTGCCTTCATGTTTTGCTTTTGGGAGCCAATAGTAACATATCAAAATATTTTGAATGTGATAGATTTATGGTTTAATTACCCTGGGATGGCAGAAACACATTTCTTATTAAATGTTTGGCAACGCTCCAAGAAACATTTTCCCATTAGTGTTGACAAAGCAGTGCACTAATTTAACTTTTCTTTTTTATATCGACACTGTTTAAAAATAAGGCCCTTATTTTTTTACTTTTTCTTTGACCAGACAATTACCAAACCACATGGGCACCTGATTATAGGAAATGACATCTACTCATTTAAAAATGTGTTATTTAAAAATGGGGGTACAGAATGCCTCATAGGCCAATATAATTATTAAACTGTAATTTGAAAGAAAAAATTCCAGCAGTGTTATTCCAGCATAACAATGCAGGCCTACGCTATATTACTCAGTTTTTTTCCTACTGCGGATGTCGCCTACTTTTTCACCATAAATGTGTTTGCATCCATGCGACTGAAACAGTTTGCCATTTTGCGTTATTAAACAACGTCTGGCGAGTCTTTCGAGCAACACTTATCAGAAGTGGCGAGCGATCTTCAGTAAAATAACCTTTTAGTTTTTACTTGCTTTTGAGTTTGGGCAAAGAGATTTTCATAGGTCGATGTAAGTTCCCTAAGGGCTGGCTTCAGAACCATTCATTTATATAATAGGCATTTAACTATTTGTATTCGGATGTCAAATATATACTGAAAAATCTTCAGAGAATCCTGGAAATTTGAGTCTGGAAAAATATGGAATTTTGAAATGGAAAATGTGTAGGAACCCTGTAAGGGGCATTTTACTCGTATAATAGACTGATTGAGTGAATGATTAAGACCTCTAGGACAATAAATAAGGAACATATGAATGGGGGAAAATAAATGGTGTCCAATCAATAGTGATATTCAGAGATGGAGTTGTTACCCTAAACTTTTATTTAACGTGAATTATCTTTTGAAGCAATACAACACAAATGGTATTTCTTATTTTTTTTGGGCCTTTTCAGTCTTCAAGAGGTTATGCAAATACTGATAACATTTTTACCAGGGTGACAATACCCCTGTAAAAACTATTTAACATTTAAAAATATTAAATGGTGACGTTTGACCTAATGACTTTACACTCTGGTGATGTTATTTCCTGTCAGAGAGTAATCCTCAATGAACGCTTTTGTTGTCCATCCCGCATACACATGATAATAAACAAAGGAAATTTACTTCTTGTGCAGGATGAAACTTTCAATATAAAATGTGTTAATTGAACAAGGTGCGATGAAAAAAGCAAATCAAATATGCTGACAAAATATTTAGTTTAAAATATTGCAATTGAGTCTTTATTTCTTAACCGTTAATAGTCGTAATGCTTTCTTTTATTTATTCATAGCTGCTCACTCAACCCATTAAAGTAGTATATATACATCAGTGCTTCTCAAATGGTGGGACATTTTTTAATTTTTTTTTGTGCTAGCGAGCGCGATGTGTGCTGTATGGTCATAACTAGGGGTGTAACGGTACACTAAAGTCACGGTTCGGTACGTACCTCGGTTTTGAAGTCACGGTACGGTACAGTACGGTACGGTTCATAGTTAACGGAGAATGAACAGCTTTAGCTGTCAGTAACTAGCTGACAGTAACATATATTTATTTTGAATTGTTTTAGTTTTACAGTCTCTAGTGTTTTCTCTCTGATGATGGCGTTTCCTCAGCGCACTTTCCTTCCTGTTTTTAATGAATTTCTTATTTTGGGGTATGAATGGGTGGGAGGGGGAATGTTTTTGCATGTATGCATATCTCTGGGTGGGGAGTGTGTGGGGGGGAGATGTATTAAGCACTTTGTGTTACATTTGATTCTATTAAAAGTGCTATATAAATAAAGTTTGATTGATATAAATACAATGCATAACAAATATAAAAATACTGCTGCAATTCTCCAATAAATAAAATACTTATTAAATACCAGTGTAGGTGCAGCATAAACTAAAATTGCAATGAAAAAATATAGTGTTAATGCTCAGCAGGTTCTGTAAGCTGGTGTAAACAAAGGGTATGTCATCTTTAAGGGTCTTTTTGACTTTAAAAAAATAAAATATTGCTGCAGCTCTCTTAAACTCTAAAGTGCTCTTATAAATATAAAAATTATCTAATAAAAGTGCTACTGCAGCATTATTTAATTGACAGCTTGTTTATATTCAGTATAAAAAAGAAAATAATGTCTGGGTTTTGCCCAGCTCGTTTTTCTTCACATTAATGGTGAGAGTAGCCAAACACCTGATGGTGCCTTTTCAAATGCGTATGCATGTTCGACGTGTTGCCTCCTACATAAGCGATCGCGGTGAAACAATAACCTGTGTGCTGACATTGTTCCACACGTCTATCACTGTTTTCATAATTCACCTGGAATCCGAAATTATCCCTCAAACGGGATTTGAATGACAGGGGGCGCCTGCGAGCCCCGGTTTCCTGTTGTCTTTCACCATGCAGTTCGCTCTCTGTTCGAAAGCACTGTATCATTTTGACTTGCACTACTCATAGACAGTAAAAGAGGGGGGGGGGGGGGGACGCTGCTACTACAACTGCTAATAGTGATGCAAACGGAACACTAGAGCGGAGAGGTGTGTATTTCTTGCTCTGACTGCAGTTGGGAGGGACTGCTGCGTGAGCAATCGGCCGCCTGTCAGTGCTGTGGGACCGGGGGGAGTGGACGTTGAGGCACCCGCTGGCCGCTGCTCGTTTAGAAGTGTTAAGAGCGATACATGCTTTAGCGACAGCACAGGGTCTCCAAAAGTCACCAATAACACCAGAAAAAGTAGCTAGATTGGTCGCTGGTCGCTTTTTATAAAAAAAAGAGTCGCCAGAGGGGTCTGAAAAGTCGCAGTATATATCGGCTAAGTTGCTAACACTGCCTAACCCCTCTTTATAGGTCCATGCCTGACTGACCCGCTCACCATGGAGCTAATAGACTCTCAATCGCTGGCTGCTACTGCGCACGTGCGAGCCGAGCCGGAGGCTAAATGGTCCGGGGGGAACTCCGACGACAAGTTTTAAGTTCCACACCGCAAAACAAGCCATTAATAACGTTATGTACTCCACATACGGACCGCGGTCCACCTCTGTAACACCAAATACGTGCCTGTACCGTCACGGTACGGTACAAATACGTGTACCGTTACACCCCTAGTCATAACCGCGCGAAAGGCCGCAATTTGCAGTAAATAAATGTCCACATGTGTCTCCAAGTGTAGGCTATTTAAAAAGAAATCAAGCAAGTAGACTAATAATAACATTAATGAATTATAGGTGATTGCATCACAGACGGCATATTGGCCCATAATAATAAAAAAAACACCACCTTAACTATGTTTACAGTTTAAAAATGTTTTGAATGAAATGCAAACCTCAGTTAATCATTTGCTCTTGTTTCTCTGTCCTGAGATTCACACAGACTGAGTAGTCTTGTTTAAATGTTACAAATTGAGCTAATAAACTGAACTTCAATTTTTTTTAAGTTGCTGCAGAAGTTATCTCAGCTAATTTTATAATCTAACATCTAATTTGATAATAAGATGATTGTATGCAGAATGCTCATGCCAGAAACTCGTACAGTGTTTTACAGATAAATAAATAAATATTAGCAGGTTCTCAACAGTATTTCAATTTAGGGGGGGCTCGAAAAAATGTCTGTCTTTGAAAACTTATCGCATGTTGGGAATCTCCACCTTCTGCGCTCTAGCCACTTTCTCAGGGTTTCTCTTATCCTCTCTTGTGATGGAAAAGTACCCTTTGGCCGGGTCCACTGTATCATATTGTTGGCCGGTGCTTTGCAACATGCACGGTTCATCTTTGTTGGATATTTCAGGGAAATCCTAACATCGAAAGGCTTTCCTCTCCAGCTCAACTCGTTTTTTTCCCCCATACAGCTCTCATGATATTTTGGCGGTCAGTCCATCTCAGCGGGAGCACAATGTACACTGTGAGGTGGTTTGCTCACATTTGGCCGGTACTTGAGGCCGCAATGAGATCCTGTCTTTCCAGCTCTAGTACAGCTCCAGGTTGGTCTCTTTTTAGATTCAGAATGTAACAAGTATGTCATTAAATGTTTCCTGTACTTGAAAAATATAACCCTAAACCTTTTGTGAGTGCTCTTTTTTTCGGCTTTCCATTCCTTTTAGAGCAATATACTCATTCATTTGTGGAGTATTTTGTTTACCTTATTCTTTTCTTTTGATGGACTCTTCTACTTCTTCTGAAATGTTTCTTTGGAAAAACTGCTGACCTCATTCAGGAGATGCTGTGTCCAGCTCAGCATTTCTCATGTCTCAGGATAAGTTTCCTTGGCCTTTTGAAAATCAACCTTTGTCGTTCATGCTGTAGTTTGTAGCCCACTTTCCATAATTTGTCTAATTTACTTAATATTTACCTGACCTCTTTAAGATGATCACCAACAATTTCCTTTTTTGAATTATGACTCCTTTTATTGTCCATTGATTGCACTCAGCTACGCTTTTACAACTGCATGAATAACAATCACTAGCATTGCTGTATCTCAAGTCAAAGCCCTCACTTCCTCTCGCCCACCCTCTTCTCCACCTCCAAACTTGTTCTTTATTATACCTTCCTTAACAACCCAAGACTATAAAATGCTAATGTGCCAGTCAGTTGTCTCAATGTTTTGTTTTTGGCAGCTGAGAGCAGACCTGGACTGGGCTGGGACCAGATTTAGGTAGGTGAGAGACAGCTGCTCTGCGCCTCATCGACTATGTGAGAAACTGGTCATCACAGGACCCTCCTCAGGGCTTTACTGTTCTCTGCTCCCTGTGTTTTGTCCTGTCCGGATTCGGGAATAAGGCACAGGGCCATTCAGACTCGCACCAACAGAGCTTCTGCTGTTTGCTTTGAGGGAATTTGTCGCAAAAAAGCTAGACGTCACCTGGCCATTCTGAAATATTGGCTTGAGTGCGACTGAATATAGCTCTGTTTTAAGGGTCAGACGTTTCTGCATCTTTCTTTATTGCTGTCTGCCCTACATGGCTTTCTTGGAAAAAAAGACTTAATTTAATAATGTGAGAAACATGCTTGACTTGATGTTTTCAATACGTTGTTGAACAGCCAGGAATGCTTAAGTGACTGTGTGCTTTTATTCTCTGTAAAGTTCGGGCATAAAGATGGATGGCATCCTGTTTGGCTGATTGACTCGATGTCTTTTGATGGCTCAGTATGTACTTAAATTGGATTTATGTCTGAGCAGTAGGTTAGAAGTAACTCCCTAGAGAATGCATTAAAATAAACTGTAATGCCCCTATGGATCCTAAGGGAGTGGCCATTAACCCAAATTCCTCTGCAGCACCAGCCTTTTGTAGTGAAAAAGTAAATGGAAAATTGCGGGACATTCATTGAGCATTCAAGGGTTGTTATGTTGTTGCTGTCGAGTCAAATACAATGTTACTTACTGTCTGCATAGGTTGAAGTTGTGCATGTTAATGATTGGTTTGAGATAGTTTGGAAAGGTTCCCACTTTCAAAACATCCATTCACAGCTACTGACCCCAATGTATTTGGTGTGTATTTAGCCCCATAGAACTTTTTAATTAGTCTAAGCTGGTAAAGCGCTGTAAGTGTGAGTGGAAAATACCTTGGCCATCTTGATCACCAACCAAGCTGCCACAAGTTCACAAAACTGCTGTTTGTGTAAGGAAAAAATGTAAGGGAACGTGCCTTGATGTACAGTCATATAAGTGAACTAGTGTAGTTTGCCAAATCCTCAAAAATGGCAAGCTTAAGAGTGTGTGTGTGTGTGTGTGTGTGTGTGTGTGTGTGTGTGTGTGTGTGTGTGTGTGTGTGTGTGTGTGTGTGTGTGTGTGTGTGTGTGTGTGTGTGTGTGTGTGTGTGTGTGTGTGTGTGTGTGTGTGTGTGTGTGTGTGTGTGTGTGTGTGTGTGCGTCTGCTTGCAGTGGGACTGAAGACACTGGCCAGGTAGTGAGACCTGCTGATAAGATCAAGAGGTGCCTGGAGTTATTGGAGTCCCTCTTTGCAGGCTGTGATTTCTCCTTTTACGTGTCTCTGTTCAAAGACGTATTTGAATAACTGTATGAAGCCTGCCAGTTTGCAGCCTAGACGCCCTGCTTCTATATTCTTTCCTGCCTGATTGTCTGTCTGAAGTTGTGCTGATGAGATGGGTCATCTGCTATAATCTTTGCCACCAGAAACAGAACAATGGCTTCTTCTTATATACTTATACACAGGATCATATGTTTGCTTTCTGGATATTATAGATTGTCAATCGACAATACACAGGACATTTTTAGTGTATGACTGAAGCATAGAAATACCTAGGGCATTCAAATTGTGAATTGAGTTAAGTTGTGTTTAAACAGTTGTACCCCTCAGTTTTTATTTTTTATTTTAGTCAAAGGTCTAGGCCAGTCATGTGTTTAGCACATCCTTTAGATGTAACAAAATGCTTGTGGCTGGAATTACAACAAATGTTAGTGGTGTGCTTGAAGTGTAGCGGGTTTATGCTGCAGTTTTGTGAATGGAACAATGCAGGTTTAAACAAAGAGTTGCAGTATATCTTCTTTAACATGTGCCCCCCTATATTTACAGAATTTACAAACAAATCTCCTTGAAATGAAGCTTGTCTTTGATGTAGGGCTGGGCGATATATCGAATATATTCGATGTATCGCGAGATGTGCTCCAGGGGATGTATAAAATGACCCTATCGCGACCATCGAATACAAATTGGCACGTAATGTGTTTTTTTTTTAGCCGCCGCCACCACCGGCTGACTCGCGGCTGTTCGCTTCTCTCACTCTTTCCTGTGGCTCTCTGCCTCAGACTACATGCATTGGCAACTCACTCACTCACCCCTCCCAACCTCCCAACCAGAGTCTCCTGGGCGCGCACCTGTGACGTAGTCTGTGCCTTGTGAGTGTTTACTTTAATCGCCATGTGAAAACAACGACGAGAGGGGGAGAAAAAAAGACGAGGGCTCTGATGCTCTTATGACAGCCGAACGAGCGGGTGGAGGGGGCGCGAAAGACGGCGATGGTGGCTGTCGTTCATAGCATGGACCTTTTTTGTAGACGGGCGCTTGACAGCATAAGCGGCCGCTGTACAGAGCCTGGTCCTTATGAGAGGAAGGCGAACGAGCGCCGGGGGAGTTTTTGGTCCAACGTCACACAACCACGGCATCCGATTTATTACGGGCAGCCTCTTATAATAGGTCCATGTCAGCACCAAGGGAGGTGCACACTGTTTATTAACTAAAAGTCTATGTAAAGTAGGCTACATTTGCGAGTATTTTTTATAAAATAAAACAGTGTTTTAGTGATAATGCA
The DNA here is from genome assembly GCA_026929865.2 of Hyperoplus lanceolatus. Classification (NCBI taxonomy): domain Eukaryota; kingdom Metazoa; phylum Chordata; class Actinopteri; order Uranoscopiformes; family Ammodytidae; genus Hyperoplus; species Hyperoplus lanceolatus. The sequence continues at coordinate 13,464,924 of CM049415.1, forward strand.
GGAGGGCTAGATCAATAGGTATGAATAGCATCCAGGAATGGTGCATCGGTTAGAATGCAAGGAATGATGATGATGAGACTTTGCTTTCTTTAGACTATAGGCTATTATTCTCAGCCGTATTTATTTAAATCCTCTGATTGTCTTCCAGTTTTATTTTCATTAACTAAATACAGGAGAATCAAACAAGGCAGGTAACAGAGGGACGATGAGCCACCTGCTGTTTGCGCTCGCATGAATCTCTCGGACTAACAGGCAGAAAACGAAACTTAACTTACACTATAGAGCAACTGCTCTTAAAGCGACAGTAACCATTATACATGTCAGAGCCTTTTATACACATAGACTACTATTATGGATCAAAACCGGTTCTGCATTTAAAGTGTGGCTGCTATCTTCAGGGGGTTAGTGGTGATAAACAATTAGTAAGTGGTTGTAATGAGTCATAATTAGTGTTCTCAGTTTACAGATTACCAGAAGATGGAAAAAACTGTTTCCAAATAAGATAATGCTGGATCCATTGTATGGGAGTGGAAGGATGTAGAATAATCAATACAATGTGCAAACTCTTTGCCATGTGCAAGTTTCAAATTGTTCCAATAGAAATCACTAAAGAATATAAACATGGTGCATGTAGCCTAATGCATTGTTAGTGCAGACACATTTTGCAGGGACTATTTAAATCATATTACTGGTGTGATGTTATGCAAAAAATTAATTTAATTGAGCATTCAGGATGTGCTCTAGAGGAGATTTGAAATATATCGAGATATATATCGTGTATCGAGATATAGTAAAAAAATATCGAGATATTGATTTTTGCCCATATCGCCCAGCCCTACTTTGATGCAGAAAGTCTGCTCCACTGAACTTAAGGCTTTCATCACTCAATATTGAGGGTGAACACTTTAGCATAATCCTGGTTCTCCTCAATGGACAGCTTTTTTAACATTGAAATAAGGCCAGAACCTGAGTGCTAGTATAATTCATCCGTACACTTTGTTTAAACAACTTTTATATGAAGGTTTCTGGTATTCATCTCCTGGACATGGACTCCTCCCAATAGGCATGTTTTCCCTGGGTTTGAACATTTAAAAGGAGTTGGACTGCACTTTAAATTGTCATTGTCAGCGTATCTGAGGGGAGATATAATTAGAGTCGAGGGTGGGGTGACTTTCACTTGTGTAGGCAGGAAAACCTTTTCTTCCTCTCCTGACTTTTAAATCTGCACCAATGCCTCAGAGCACGAAGAAGCTTCTGGCAATATTATCTCACTTAGAGGAATGTGCTTGCAGATATATCTTCCTTTTGCTCAGAGCAGTTTGCATTCACACGGCATCTCCACCTAGCCAAAAAAGGGTTGCAACTGACTTGTTTCTTCTCCAGTTAAAACATTTAGCTTTTTGAATGTCAAAAACAAATACGCATATTACAATGTATTAAAGTAGGTTTGAGGAACTTTGAGTTTCTGTTTATTATAGCAGCATATTTGGATAGAGCTGTAGTTTACTTTTTTTTTTTTTTTGTACGATACTAGTGACCAAGTGCGTGCCAGCAACACGTGCATTTGTTTAGGAAGCAATGAATATGAAGAGGGACCGCAGATGTGTTGCAATGAGGTAATCTATTTATATTTAACTTAACTTTGCAAGATTAATAATGGTAATATGATATAATGATGGTGAATCAGATGTAACTTTGATTTACCTTTCAGGAAACACAGGCTGTTCAGGTCTGCCGTAAATCGTTCCCGGTAAAAATTGGACCCTTGCAAATCCATTAATAATAACTATATAAAAATGGCATTGTTCGCGCTGATGGTCTTGTTTGGTCTTCCAGTTAATTTATGATTATCAGAGGAATAATCGGAACGTTACACTAAGATTTAAAAGTTACTCGTAGAAGGTTTAAGCATAATTGTTTTCTTTTTTACCAAACGGTAATTTAATTTTTAATTCATATGAAAGTGGTCAAACAAGCTGACTTTACATTTTAGAAGCTGTTAACTGAAGCTGATACTATTTTTGTTCATTGTGTCCTTTCTCCCCAGCTATTAAGAATGAACCAGCCGGTGGTGGCATGTGATCAATATATTTTCCTTTTTTCTTTTTCAAGTCAGTGATGGTTCTAAATGGGTCCTGCAGCCTTGGCCTGTCTGGCCTTTCTCCCAGCCACACTAATCAGAGACCCTTGTGTACGCTTGTCTGGCTCTTTCACAGCCAGGCTGGGAGCTCCCTCTAATTTATGAGTCATTTCCCAAAGAAAACACGCCACCTCAGCAAGTCCTGATATAAGGATACGGGACAGTTTAAGTGGGGTTTGATTACTGCAAGGGGGGAGGGGGTTAGCTAGAGCAGATGGAAGAAAGGAGATGGAGTGATGTCTGACAGGAGAGAAGAAAACGATTTATGAAGCACCTATGACACCAGTCAACATCTGGAATGATTGCAGGAGTGAGAATAAAGGATTAGACCAGGGCGGAGAAAAGGAGAAAGAAAGTTTGAGACAGTTATGGGGGAAAAAGGGTTAGGTGGGAAGTGAAATACAAGGCAGCCCTGCAGCATGTGATTCACCTTAAAAATTCAACCAAGAAGGAGTCCAAAATGAAACACTTTTCATATGCTGGTACGAATCACTAGATCTAAGTAATAACCATACATCGTCTGTGGGCCATAATGGTCTGTACAAAGATATGTTGTGATATCTCAGTCATAAGTGGAAACCTTTACCTGTTGGTGGTATTCTGATGAGCAGGATGAAAAGTTAAAAGATTACATAAGTCATTAAGATTCATCTTCTGGGCATCGTGGTTATTTGTATCACATTTTTATATTAAAAAAGTTGATAAATAAAGTGGTGTACAGAGTGACATTGCCACCAATAGAGCCATGTCCTTAAGTGGCATAAAGTATTTACATGGAATACTGAACAATATTGGCATAGTCGCCACCTGTTAAAGCAAAATTATGGTTGCTATGAAAGGAAGCTGTGAAATGTTATTATAGCGCCTGTGTTTGTAAAAGTGCATTAAAAGTCTTAAGGGTTCTCGGTTCGTCAACATTGCAAACATAAGGTAATCCTTTCATTGCATTACAAAAATGTAAGGGCTAATGTCCTTTGAACTGGAATTATATAGCATTATAAGGAAATAATGAGTCCCATAAGCGTTTTGCTGTGTAATAGGTTGACATAAGGGAACCCTGGACAAGCCAGACCTAAACCTTGATGTCAAGCGAAGGTTAACGTTCCCTCAAAGAGATCAATAAAAGTGTGCGGCAGGGTGATTCCTGCTCCTCAAGCCTGTCCTTCTCTCTCATTGTCTGTCCGAATCCATCACATTTGTGTAAATCCTGTGCCATTTTAGCCAGGCAGGCCCTTTTTAGTCGCAGCCTTTTTTCTATCCCATGGCAAAAAAAAATAAACATTTCAATGTGCAAATGCCGGCATCTGTTCTTTTTTACACACGTTATCCTGCACTTTAAGTATTTTGTTCAAAAATTTAAACAATATAAAGTGTGTTAGCTGTAATTGTAGCAAATTAAATAAATCAAACTCTCACAACTTGAGACTAATAGTCTGGAAGACATAGGCTACTGTATTTCAAGTATTTTCTTCATTGAAAAAGGAAACAGTTTTAAAGATTGAACTCAAGCGCCTAGATATTCATCTATTTACCCAACCATACACTCCTTCCAAACACTCATCTATTCATGTATCCGTCATGTATCATGAATCGCCACCTTGAAAATGCCAACTTTTCATCATATTTTTCCGGACTCGCCATCTCTGCTGCTTTTTCAAATCTGTTTGGTGTGTGTGTGGTGCGCGTGGCTTGTGTGTAAAAACACTGGCTCCGATGGGCTACCATGAAACATGACTCTGCCTTAGCCAACCATAATCGCTTATCTCGTTGTTAACCCACCCGGTCTCCTTACTAGCAGTTTGTGTATGGAGCCAGGGGTGCGTTCGGATTCTGCAGTTTGTTCAATCAATTCATAGTAACGCACCGCATTTAACGTTCAGTAACGCTAACAGCGTTGTAACGATGGAAAAAGTAATTAGTTAGATTAACCCGTTACTAAAAAAAATAAATAACGGCGTTATTCCAAACACTGACACTATCTGGATCTTCAAACACGGCAGCTCACCCAGTGAGTCCTTTTGTCTTTTAAAAACCATAGACTGTTATGAAAGATAAAAACTAAATAAAAAAAACTGATAGATGTACTGGAATGCACACAGGTCGGAACTCGGTACTTATGTCTTAAGCTCCCATGTCCCGAGTACAAGGGAGTGCGCTGCAGCGTGGGAAGTTCGCCACAGAAACTCCGATAGTACTACTGGGCAAGGCAGCAAATACGATGATTTTTTTGTCTACAGTTTACATGAATCAAGTGACCACTACAACAGATCCACTTAGCCACTACGAGTAACATTTTCTTTTTTTTTTTAGGATATTTTTTGGGCATTTTTATGCTTTATTGATAGTGCAGAGAGACAGAGGTGAAATGGGGCAGAGAGGGGAGTGACATGCAGAGAACGACCGCGGGTGGGAATCGAACCCGGGTCTGCTGCTGGGCCCGGCCCGGCCCGGGAGGGGGACGCCTTACCAACTGAGCTAAAGGTGCCCCCCACTACGAGTAACATTTAAATATCTTTTAAACAGCCTCATGTTTCCTCTGATAATCATAAATTACCTTTAACAGCAAACGAGACCACCAGTGCAAAGAAAGACGTTTTTATATAGTTTTTATTACTGCATTTGGTCTGGTCCGATTTTCGGTTTGTGCATGCAGGCTCTATGGTCACATATTCATATTGGTCGCAGATTTCAGTTTGGCGCAGCAACGCGATTTGCGAAGCCTATCCCTCCAGGTGAGGGAATGGCAGCAGGAGCCTTATTTGTCGTCACAATGACTGATAATGGGGCTGAACTGTCAAAGAAAAAAAAGAGAATGCAATGAAGAAAAGCTAAAAGTGAGAGTGATATAGGGGCGGGAGGAGGACGTTGCCAAACAACGTGTACACAATTTCACGAGAGCGAACTAGATTGCAGTGTTTACTCCTAAATGAATGAGTGGTGCTAACACAAAGTTTACTTTGCTTCACCATCATCAGATTACCATTATTCATCTGAAATAGTCATTATTTACAACAACACACATTACCTCATCGTGATCCATACTAACTACCGTCTCTCGTTCATTCGCTTTCTGTGAGAGTAGTTAGGTGACACTGCATCAACTCATTGCAATCAGGTGTGTGTAGCACTGACTGGCATTAGTTGATGCAGTGTCACTAACCACTCTCACGGAGCCGAAAACAGTCCGTGCCCTCACACTTTCAACACAGGGACATGCACTTTATTGCGCCCTAACCATTTGACACTTGCACGCCCGGTACAAGCTAGAAAACAGCTTTACGACAGCGGGTGTCGTAAAAATACTACCGCTTTTGTCCAAAGGGGCTGCCAACGGACAAAGTTACTCGTAGTGGGTTTAAGGGACTGATCTACTGAATGAGTTTTGTCATGCAGTTGGTTTTCAAAATCCATCCATCAACTGTTTAAGGACAGGCTTTGTGTCTTCCCAGCAAATCCAAATGTTTCAGCACTGCCTAGTAAACAGTGAGCATATTGTCATAGAGGCAGTAAATTTGCGAGCGAGAAGAAAAAATTCTCTTCTCAGATAACAGATTGGAGTAGTTTTGAGTTTAGACCACACTTCATAGAAGCCCTCCCATCATATCTCTTTGTTCTTCTGTTGCGGCCTTGTTTGAAGTATTGAGTAACAGGCGTATTTCATTTATGTTGTTCTTAAGTCTTTTAGTTTACCACCTGTCTCTTACCCCGGAATCCCACTGGCTCTGCATGCATTGTGTTGCGGCACGGGCCGGCATCTGTTTTGCTTTGTACGTCCACGCTCACCGGCTCTGCTATCAAAGCGGGTACGGCCAACGCCGCTGGACAGCTGGAGTCGCGAGACCGAGAAGTTCCCGCGGTAGTTAAAAGTGACGGGCGATCACGGTTGAACAAATGAATCTATTTATACAATGAACGCATGGGAGGTTATAGTTCCCATCCGAACAAGTAAACTTATTCTGAAAATTAATCGGATGTTTTATTGTTTTGTAAGTGTCTGTGTTCCTGTCTCTTTCGATCTGTTCTGTGCTAAATTGTTGCGGCGAGCTCTGGCATCCGGCAGAAATAGAAGTCGTGCTTATTTGTTGCAGCGGGCACCGGACAGCTGGAGCTGCAGCAGAGCAGAGAGACAGCGCAGCGGAACTAGTGGCAGTAAACGCACTGACTAAAATGAAACCTCTCAGCTCCGCTGCCATGAGCGGAGAAGGACCAGACAGGCATCTGTTGAGATTCAGCCTTACTGTCCTCCTGTTGGGAATTACAGTACAGCCTCTCACCTCTTCACACTGAGTGACTTAAGCTGCTACATATAAGGGAAGACATGATTCAATTCTTGTTTGTTTAATAAACATAATGTGTATATATATTTTCTTCTCTTACAAATTCCACAAGAAGTGTAAAGGCTGTATAAGTAAATTGTTATTGAAAAATGCATGTCAATCAATGTTTATTTTGAGATTAGCTGATCTGCCCAAGCAGATATCGAGCTGTCATTCATCACAGCTGGTTGCAGCTGGTAGGGAAGCAACCAGACAGATTCCACCCCACCTCCCTGCACCTTTCAGTGATGTCCGTACCCACGATGTAGCCTAGTATCACTCCCAGGATTACCGTCAAGGCTCCCTCCCACTTTCAAAGACTCAGTTGGAGAATCACAGAAAAAGTGTTGTTCAAAGTTTGAAAGGTTGCATGAAGACAGCAGCACATACTCTCTTATAAAGCAGCGTGAAGCAAGACAGCCACAAAGCCTTCAAGGACGTTGCTGCGGTAGTGTCTAAAGTTCACTCAAATTTGCAGAGTGAGCTGGCCTAGCTTAGCTTTTCAAACAAGAATTCTAAACAAAAACAGATCAGGAATATTCAGTGGTGGAAGAAGTATTAAGTAAAATTAGTAATACTACAGTTCAGAAATACTTTTACAACTAAAGGTTTTGCTTTTTTAATTTTATTTAAATAAGATAACGAATAGGATAGCATCCAAATAAAAAAAGAAAGAGTGCACATACTATTTAGCTTGTGAATTTCTTCCTAGAGATCAAATGGATATAATAATCATAACAAATAATAAATATAAACATCGGTATTTAAATCGTAGAAGAGAAAAAATAGTTCAAATGTTATTTTGTTTGGATTTTTTAAATGTATTTTTTGTTCGATATTAACTATAGACAATCTTATGCAGATATAGCTGCATATACTGTATCTGGAGTTGGACAACATGCATGCGAGTGGGTCATTGAGTTTATCAAAGGGGCACTTCTCTAAGATAGGATTGAAAGGGCAAAACATGCCCAGTTAGCAGTTAAGAGCAAATATATATATATATATATATGAAGAATCCATCTTTAATCAGAAATGAAACAATATATCCGTAGTATGAATTCCAGTTGGTATGCTTCCATTCCGGCAATATATCAACTGTCTAAAGTTTAGTCATTAGTAAAAAAGACCGCTTTTTCAGTGGCTCCACAACACATATATTTACCCGAGGAAATAATTAACATTTCTCTCAAATATCCAGTTATGCACAATTAATGACCAACAAGCTGATAGGAATTTATACAGAGGAATTCCTGATAGGGAGCTAAGAAGCAAGTTTTTGTTTTTCTTAACAATACTGGCTTTCTTAATGTCCCTCCATCACTTTTATATAGACACTTCCAAACCATGGGGATGGTTTTCACATGGGTGGGAGGCATGTATTTTTTTTTCTACAACTAGCCCCTCAGCTGAGGCCCATAGGCCCCTTCTTTTCAGCTGCTAGCAGAACAAGGTTGCTATTTGTTCTAAAATCTCAGTGCCATAAATCAATACACAACCTTAACCTGGAATCAGACTGTAAACTGGCAGCAGTTTTGATAGATATCTGGATTAGAGATGTCCAGGGTAAACAAGCATTTCCAGGTCCGCTACATCAAGCATTTGCCCGTAATGAACGTAGGACCCCCCCGAACTTAGGTTACTTAAGAATTACAACAGTTTTTGTTCCTGCATTCACTTTCAGACCTACTGTAGTGTAGTTGCCAGGTGGTCACGCACCATTTGTTGTAGATGACATGTTCAAAGAAGCAGATGGACGCCAAGTTTTTTTGTTGATTTATTGCTTTTGACAACTAGCGGTTCTTTTGTATGGAAAACCTTGTCCTGTATTTATATTTTGGAGTGTATATGTTGGTGGCCCATATCTTACCCTTGCTCAAAGCTAAAACCAAAAAGCACTTCCCTTGGTATTTTATCTATCGGGTATATGAAAACAAAATTCATGCATCATATTTTGTTTACATACTGTCTTTTGACAGATGGCTTTCACATTAGGATGTAGGACATGAATATTCTAACATCTGAACTGCCAAACTGCCTTTCATGTTGCATTGTATCAAAATTAAGATAAAAAAAACATCACATTTCCCTGCTATTAAATTCTTTCCACAACCTCACTTTGGTGGTCTGAGGTTAGTGGTGTTGTTCTTTAGTGGCACAGCATGGGCGGAAGAGTGAAGGCCAATGCTTGGGGTACTTGTGTGTTGGTGTTCTGTCATGGCTCTGTGAAGATGTTTTGTCTAGTACTGGCCTCATCATTTTCAGAACCACAAGTAGGAGGGTTGGTTTTTACTTTTTCTTGGTTTGTTTGAAATGAAAGATGTCTCTTTTGAAGTCCTTGCTCTGTCTTTGTTTTAATAAAATAATCTTTGACATTGGACATGATTTCACTGTCCTGCCCGTTGTTTACACCCATTCGATGGCGTTTGAATCCTCAAGTGTGTGTGTGTGAAGTGAAATTGTAAAGAGCATATAATACTTTTAAAGCTTTACTCTGAATGATTAATGCATTAATTGATGTTAAACCAACTGTCTTCTCACCACATCAGGCCTGCTCAAGTTCGACTGCTTTTACACAATTATGTCATAGATAAAGCAATATGGGCCCTGGCGCTCCTAATGATGTGGTTGGGACAATATCTACCACGGCACCAATGCAACTATAGGGAGTTTGATTAATGATCTGGAGGAGACAAAACTAACAGATGGTATGCTGATCTCATGTTTTTTGGTGAGCTTGTCTGAGCACAGCAGTTGTGGCGCCTGTGCTTACAGCAAAGTGTGGAGCATGGCGCTGTCATTAGAACAAGCCCTTTCATAGGGCAAAAGGAGTCCAATCATTTCTGAGTGCAGGGAGACCCAAGTTCACGGCTATTCCTGGTGGATTGTGGGTTGCAAATGGGTGGGCAGAGAGTGCCATTGCGTTAACTTAGTAGGCACATTGGGGTGCAAGGGGAAAGTATGATGGGAATTTTTACAAGGAACTCCCATAATTATTTCAGTGAGGTTATCACCCATTGTGTGCATTCTGATAAGGGTGTGGAAATTTAATGATAACTAGTATTTTACAAACACTTTTTTATTTAATGAGCGTGCACCTATACGGCTGATTCGCAAAAATGGACCAAATGGCTTTTATGTCTGACTAAAAAAATAAAATACACGGTTTTGCGTGTGGGCGAGTTATGTAATCAGTATGTGCCTCAACACAAAGTCACGCCATTTACACCAACTACCGCGGGAACCCTAATATTTCAAAATCTTTTTCATGTTTTCATATCAGCGTTGTTTCCCAACATGCCAATCCAAACAAGTGGTACTTGGTTTAACAATTGCTGTAGGGAAGGGAACTTTATAATATAGATGAGAAATCCCTGTTTACAAATGACTAATTTCTTTAAATTGATCTATGAGTGCATATTGTCTGACAGGACAGGCGTCCTGAGGATGGCATATGGAGCCATTATTGTTTTTTCAGATGGAAACCAGGCCTGTGGCTGACTGCTGTGTCCAACACGCTGATCAGGAGTGCCACCACAGGGATCTTAGGGAGCCTTTTGAGAATCACATTAAACTTTTTAGAAGGCGGTTGCTGAACGAAAATGAACTGCACGACTTCTGAAGGAAAACTGAAGTCAAACTGAGATTGTGTAATGGTTGTCAAATTGCAGGTGAAAGAACTGCAGGCAACTGTGGATGAGTCCTGACATTGTCCATTATAGATGAACCAACCACTGCATAAATCTTGTACATCATGTGAATACAGTTGGACATTGTTTGGTTCTCATTCCCTGTGGCTCTAAATGGGAAAATATATGCAAAATGTTCAGCAGATGCACTCTTTATAGATCAAAGGGGCCAGAAAGCAAGCATAGCAACGTCATGCCTACTGTATTTCACATCTGGACGTGGGGATGTCAGTCATGTGTGGCCACTTGTCATAATTCGGATGGTTCAGCCTTTATTCTTCATTGGAGTCGCAGCTCATGTGGTTTAAAGCAGTTTATTTTTCATGAACTTGGATATTGTTACAAATCTAAGGGGTTTTCTCCTGCACTTGTGCTGACCTCTGAATTTTTACATGGATGGATGAGGTACTGTATTTATTGTACTATTGGGAAATCTCAATCGCCAGGGTTCTTCACTGAAGAATTTGCATTGGTGTTGGTCTGCATCCTTTTAGTATGATAAATGGATCGGACCTCTTTAAATATGAAATTAATTAGTGAGAGCCAAAATCGTCTTTTGGAATAAGCCTACCATTATTCCAAAAATTTAAACTTTTCCTCTATTTTACATGCTGATCTTAGCTTTTGAATAGAGAAAGAGGAGAGATAACGGCTTTGTTAGACTTAGTGAAAATTTGCATTTTGATAAGCTAGTCAAAACACAGTTGATTTTGACAAAGTGATATTGCAACAAGCGTTCTCCAGAATCGCTGACTCCACCCTTTTTTTTAAAGCAGCTTAAGTGAGAGTAGGGGAGAGTGGCCTAAGTTGTGCGGTTGGGGAAGTGTGCCATCCTTTGTTTCTAGAAAACCATAGAAGAAACTGGAAATGTGACCACATATTTAAGAAGAGCCATCCATTTGTCTCATCCTGTAAAGAAGGGAGAAACATGGAATAAGATATAAGCACATTTAAGCTCAACAAACTGTTTTTTGCCTTTCAAAGTAAAATTTCCATGATCATGGTTTTTTGATTATTGAGTTTGAACAATTATAGACAAGTTTCAAAACATTTGACACATGTTTTAGTGCTTTAGTATGCTACACTTTGTGTCTATATAGTTAGCACGATGTCGCCCTAAACTGCTGCATCATGCCTATTACCCAAAATTCTGGGGTTGGGGTGATTTGTGCCATAGGGCCTATGTGAGTTATAAGTAAGTAAGTAAGTAAGTAAGTAAGTAAGTAAAATATATGTATAAAAGCACATTTATGCACTGTCCAAAGTGCTGTACATAGTGCATTCAGTAGATAAACAATGAAGGTAAAATAACAATAACAAAAATAAAAGCCATAAAGCCCATACATCCACAAATATAAACAAAGATAGTTGTGCAGAGGTAAGATAGTTAATGGGAAGGAAAAACAAGGGTGTACAGATGGGTTTTGAGCCTTGATTTAAAGGCAGAAATGGAGGGGGAATCACATTTCAGGTGGCAGTCACAAGCACGGAGCAACTAGTGCGAAGTACATTTCTGAGAATTGTGCCATCGGCATGGCTGTATACGCTGGTCACCAAAAAGAAAGTGATTGTCTACAGTAGCTCAGAAGAGACTGACATCTCCATTCCACTTAACGACACCACTGATGAGAGTTCAGATGGCCAGAAAGATGATAGTGGTGACTTTGTCATTGTGAGCTTTGCAGGCAAAACCACCTAGATATGCTAGGCCTTGTTTAAGAAAATTGACCTTCAATCTTTGTAAAATATTTACTTTAAATAAACCTTAAATAAGTAATTTTCTTATGGATTTGTCTTGCATTACAGTTTATGAGATATACACTGTATATCAATGGCACAATTAACACCATGGTATTCTCTCTTGTGACACAACTTACACCACACCGGGGACAACTTTTTTTTCCGAAAGCTATATTTCTTAAACAGTTTATTCCAGATCCAAAGTTTTTATTGCCAGGGATGCACAACATCCTGAAATATATGTACATAATTCAGGGTTTTTCCTGGCTCAGAATGGGCCTTTGGGGGGTCAGTACGCGACCGACTTTTTTTGGGGTCGCGACTCGCGACAGTAAAGGCAAACGGTTTGTGTATTTTAAGAGGGGTGTTGGGTTGGGAGAGGGGAGTTTCTGTCCAGCTCAAGAGCATTTCAGTCAGCCTGTCAATCACTGCATTACCATGGAGTTCACTGAGGCTTATGAAATCACAATAAACAACCTGTAGATATGAAGTCAAAATGCTAATAATGACTAGGCCTACCTATTTAATACTTTAATTGATCTAAACCATGGAAGAAGGTAGGGCTGCTCGATTATGAAAAAATCATAATCATGATTATTTTGAGTAATCACATTGTGTTATCACGATTATTAAAGACAGTTAATCATTGATTTAAGAACATTATGCATTTATTTTACTTTTGACAAGGTTTTTTTCTAAAAACACCATGACTTTGGACTTTAAACAAAGGCCTAATTGAACTGAAAACAGGGAGAATAGAAATAGGCTAAATAAGTGAAACATATTTTTAATAATTTAATAAAAATATGTCAAAATAAAAATAACCAGTTGTAAATGGTGTTGATAGGGCACGTCTTTTGCTAGCATTGAATGTAAGGGCATGATTTATTTATGTCATGGAGCTGGCTGGATAGGCAGTTGCATTGTAGTGTTGACAGTTGTGGTGGCAGGAGTTAAGGAGCTTTAAACTTCCTGTGTTTTTATTCATTGATTGCTTGGTCATATACCACTATGACTCGACTTAAAGTGAATAAACAAATTGGTCGGGATGTTTAAAGGTGCAGATCAGGTCGTATATCACTTTTCTTTCTCTCTCTGTCTCTCGGTCGCGTATGTCATGTTACTCGCGTGTCCGCGCGTGACAAATCTTGCAAATTTTTTTAGTTTGTTGTGAGTCTGAAGTGTTTTCAGACAACACAATTAGTTTTACCTTTATTCTCGTCATCTAGATGTTTTTCAAAACACCCGGCAATGCGCAACATCTCCCTTGTACTCTCTGGACTAGCCGTTAGCGAAACTATCAGGTGAGGGAGGGGCCGAGCGGAGCTCACGGCTGAAAGGATTTGCTGCATTTATAAGCCTGCATGCCCCGGCGAGCGGAACAATGATAGTTTAATAACGATTATCCCCGACCTGATTTCTTTTTTTTACAACTGAGATTGCAAGTAATATGACTGGAATGGCGCGGAAATGGAAACACATTTGGAGCCGTTTTAAGTAGATTTTTATTTATTTATCTATATATATATATATATATATATATATATATATATATATATATATATATATATATATATATATATATATATATATATATATATATATATATATATATATATATATATATATATATATATATATATATCTATATATATATATATATATATATATATACTATCTATATCTATATCTATATCTATACTAAAAAAAAAAAAAACACTTTGGCGCTGAGGATTTTCCTTTGGGGGGCGCTAAAATTCCTTTGGCGGGCGCCAACATTTTTTGAATGCAGGAAAAACCCTGTAATTGAGTTAGAGACATAACTGTCAAGGCCTCACTTTAAAATCACTTTGAGTAAAAAGTTGCACAACTTAGGCCACTCTCCCCTACTTCTAAGCAAGAGTGGGGACTGATATTTATATGTTTGCTTTCACATTGTAAATAAGTAGAAGTGCTGTCCCCCGCCCAGGCCCCCTGTTCCTCTTCCCCTGAGCTCAGGTTGCGGTTCCCAGATGGTTCCTTAATCTGTAGGCCCCGCTCAGGTCAGCTCCAACAGAGCCAGGTAACACTATCCAAACTAATAACCCCTCCATCTTCCCAAAATGCATCCACACACACATACCCAGATAGCAGACTTAAATGTCTTCATCTCTTCTAACAGAAACCTATTATCTACTAGACCTGCTGCTGTTAGCTTGTATCCCCCTAGTGTGCTTCTGATGACTAAGCATCTAACCTGGACCTAGTGTAAAAGGGGTTTGAACCCATACACGATAGCACTCAAATTTCCTAAGACGTCACTTCATCTGGTATTTAAACAACTCATCGCTTCACACTCACTTCCCGCTACCTTACCTGCTCTCTCACCATGTAGTGGACTATACAGGCATTTCACATAGTTTCATCAGTCCTCCAGAGCTGGAACCAACCGCACCGAAACACTGCCTGTCAAAGCCATGGTAAGAAATAACAGTTCACTCCTGAGGGTTTGATCCCTGGCCAGATAAGGAACTGCTTGTTGAGATTGGATTACCCCAACCACAGCAGGACCTGAGCCTCAACTGTGATAAAATACCTCCCCGTTGGAGTTCTCCCATCTCTTACTTACGTAAAATGTCTAATGATTTCCATGCTCCGATATCAGTTGGCTTGACGGTGCTTGGGCGTGTTATTGCAGCCAAGTTACAGCTGGAACGCTTTTCCAGGCCAACCTGAAGGGTGTGAATGAGCAGCTGACCCATAATTTCACATTCCAGCTTTAAGTGTTTTGAAATTAGCTCCTTAAATGAAAGGCTTTTGAATCTGTCTTTGCTCCTTTGATATCTTCTTTCCAATTTCTTCAATGTTGAACCATGCCTTCCTTCTGTTTCTGACTCTTTTAAAAAAAGGTAGTATTATAATTGCCACTGTTCTTTTTTTAAACCTTTTATTGGGTTTGGTGCTTTCATATTTTTTCTATTTTAGGGTGCAAGTTCTAAAGAGAGCATCATAATGATTCTAGCTGCAAGATATTAAGTGCTTTTGCTACCTTACATGCTATGTACTTTCACATTAAGTAAAACAAATAAAAAATTGATAATTTCCCTCAGACTCCCTCTGGACACTGTAAAACGCCTCTCGAGATTAAAATTTTAGTGCACACAGTATGCATGCACACTACATACTCTGGCTGCTGGTGTACAGAACAGAGTCTTTTTGTTCAGAAAGCTACTTAAACACCCCAACATGTTTAGGCCTTATTCAGTCGCTTATTGGGTAGCTACATTGATTCTTTCTTTTAAGTTTTTTTTTATTAAATCGCAAAGTAGCAAAGCAACTGCAGTACAATGGATTATACATTTTTTCCCCTTTTTTTCCCCCCCAAACATACCCCACCCATATCCCACCCTCACACCCAATCACAAACAAAGCTACATTCATTCTTTACGCACTGCTTTACAAAACTGAAAAAAATTCTGTCAACAGCGCATTGTGAAAAGTATTGAGGTTGATGTTTATAAGAAGGTGGAGACATTTATGCTTGTCAACATGTGTTTTCTTTTTCCCACTGACCCTCAAAGGATTCCAGTGATGTTAATGAAACCAATTTTCATATAAAGACGCCTTTTAGCTTTGGCTCCGCTCATGAAGGCGGTAGCATTTTGGACTGGGTCTCTGTGAGGAGACCTGGCCTTTGAAGTAGCCTCTGGTTATTTTTCTGCTTGACAGATCAGAGCAACTGTGCAGAAATCAAAAGGGAAGTGCCCTGCCGCCCCAGGTAAATGGTAACTCAGGACTGGGCCCGGGCTGGGACATTTTGAAAAGCTAATATGGCTACTGCTGAGTTAAGGCCATCTGGACAATTTGCCCTACGTCCAAATTCTTGAAAATGCAATGCTTAATAAGAGGGAGATTGTGGGCTGCACTTGTGAAGCAGACTTGTGCCAGAGGTGTATCATATGACTCATCAGAAAAATACTGCTGCACACCTCGGAAGGTCTGAAAGACAAAGCAGAGTCTGAGACAGGGTTTTGCTGCCAGTGAGGTGTTGACCAAGGCTATCCAGGCATGTCTGACTGGTCTCCACTCCTATAGCAGGAATGCAGTGTCCAGAAAAAGTTTGGAAAATTCTTGAGAACTCTAAAGAGATCCCACATAGCACCTGGCGGCGGGGTTCATTTTCCTTATGAGGACAGTAGTATTGAGGGATGAGACACGGTCAATTTAGCTAAGTGAGATGTGCTTCTCCACCAAGGAATATCTGTCTCCCCAGTGCAATTGTCGCTTATCCAGGGGCATGGAGGGGGAGGGCAGGGTTTTCCAGAGCTCTTGTATTTCATTTTCCAATACCCCCTGGAGGGTTTCAAAACAAGCTGTGGGGTTAAGTACAAAATCACTGAAAGCCGTTACACCACAACTGATGCCTCGTCAGGTCTGCTTCTCATTGGGATGGATCTCGGGTGAGAGAGAGGGCTTACTAGGAAGGCTCAGACTTGCAAACAATCAATGCCACATTTCCGCTCAAAAAATAAGAAAGACAACTAGGTTGCCTGAAACTGCAAATAACATATTATATT
This sequence comes from Hyperoplus lanceolatus, assembly GCA_026929865.2. Lineage (NCBI taxonomy): Eukaryota > Metazoa > Chordata > Actinopteri > Uranoscopiformes > Ammodytidae > Hyperoplus > Hyperoplus lanceolatus. The sequence goes on from CM049415.1 coordinate 13,481,365, forward strand.
GGTTGCAAATGTATGAATGTATTATTATTCCAGATCCTGATCAATTTATGTGTGTTGCAATCTGCACCATTGTGTAACTCACATGTGTTTGCTTTTTCAGGAGGTTCTGTAAACAGATGACCACAAACTGCATTATATTTTAATCTATTTACTGAGAAGGGTCTGCAACAGCTTTTGCATGCAACCTCAGATAAAGAAAACATATTTGTTTAAACATTCAATTTTTTGAAAAAAATCTAAAATAGAAATCAACAATATTCATTTTAGTTAAGATAACAATCTTGACTTTCATAGATTATCTCTACCTTGTTCTTATGTTTATGACTAACAGCAGTTGGTTTTCCTTCTCCATTTGCAATTATACACGTTTAAAAACAAAGGTGTGTGTGTGCATATAAGTTATAATGCATAAATTCTAATGCATATGTTCAGAATGCTGTTCTTGAGCACTGTGCATGTCTGTCTGTTGACAAGAATGTCAAGCAAGTGCTCGTTCTAAATAGTGAAGAAGCACATTTACTGTCAATGATGTAAAGAAACTTTCAGTGACACAAGAAAATGTAATGCATTCAAATATATTATAGATTATACCCATGTGTGGTCAACACAAAAGGCCCCCGATCCATTTTTTTCTCTGGCCAATGAAAATACTGCTGCGTGACAAGTCTTTGACAGGCACTTTTATCCAATTTAATATGGTTTGTATTACCATCAGAGTAAAATCATTTCTGTTTGGTGTCTCTTTTTTCGCTCCTCTAGAAATGTTTTATGCAGTATAAGAATGGGATGGAATTTTAGAGAATACATACGTGTACATTATAGCTGTGTTACTTAAAAAAAAAAATTATTCTGTGAGACAACAATGTGTTTCTTAACAAAACCGTGGGCCCTGCTGCTGTAAACAACAACACTGACACCGTACATTTTAAGAGAGCTTTCTAACTTCAAACTGTGTTCCAGGTATCACAATTTCCTGTGAGGAAAGCTTGTTTATTGAATAACTTCGAATATGTCCACTCCTCTGACACCCAATGTTATATAGTGAACCTTTAAATTAGTCCATTTAAATGTTTGTGAATTGGGTAGAGTATTAAGCTCCTGAAAGTTAGTTTTATCCAACCCATTCAAAAATACACCTTTTTACATTTATGAAAAAGAATGAAATTGACGAAAGGCAATGCCAATCAAATAATTTGTCGTGGGTGAAACCTTTTGTTATAAATGCCCTTTGGAAGGCATTTTTTCGGGTGTGCAATATAGATTGACACAGTGTAGTGTTGTTCTTGTGCAAGGTTGTTTATCTAGACCAGTGGTGGAGATGATTTAGTGTTGTTTTTATACAGCAGCTTGTGGGAGACTGGGAGGTCCCGAAAGGAAAGGAAAGGAAAGGAAAGGAGTCAGAAGAAGATATGGGTAGAGGGTGATTTATTTGCAGTCTGAGCTTAACCTGAGCTTCTCTGTTTGCTCCTAACCTCTCAACTCACATGAACTAAACACAACAGCTAACCAGGGAGATGTATTTGAGAAGGTTACTTTGGAGAGTTAGTTCATTATTAACTGGTCTATCTAATATGTAAAACTCCCAAGTCGTAAAGTGTAAATGGCATGCATCAAAACCAAGTGCATTGTTTGTGTGTGTGTGTGTGTGTGTGTGTGTGTGTGTGTGTGTGTGTGTGTGTGGTGGACCCATTCAGAATGATTGCCAAGTTCTTTATCCTAATTGTAGGTCAATATTGAAACTTTTCTTGAGTTTTTGGAATTAAGTGCATTGAATAAACACCAGCCAATAAGAAAAGTACAGGTTTTCTTAGCATCTATTTAGCTTTTTTTAAATTTTCATGATGATGCAGCTAAATACATTAATGCACAGAGACCTATTGTGTAGTGAAAAATACTAGGAAAGTAGTACATTATTAGCCCTTGCTCATGGAATTCTGATAAAACCATTCTTCAAGTTTGGAAATAGTCCAAACCGTACTGTGTGTGTTGTCTGACTCTACAGTCAACTTGACAAAAAAAAAAAAAAGACTGGGCTGCAAAAACTCAGATCAGGCCATGTATCTCTACTATTTCAATGGAAACGACTATCAAGCCTTATTCGCTAACAGTCTAAATTCAGGACTGTACATGCATCTGTGATATGCAAAAGATAAATCTATAGCAGCACTTTTATTTTGGAACAGAAAGGCTGCCTCAGGGTTTGGTTCACATTACAGAGAGGGTTGATATCTGATAAGCTATTCCTAACCAATGGATGACCAGAACAAACTTGCCAATAATGATTGGTATGTGAATGAGAATGAGCCCAGAGCTGATGCTTTTGTTGGGTATGTATAAAAAAAAATCCTCCACACAGTTTTAGCATCAAATTTGCAAAGATTAGGATGATAAAGATTACCATCTCCTTATCAAGAAAAAGAAAACGGCTTGATCTTTTTACCCCATTGATGAGGCCTTTTTTAGAGGGGAGTATTGCTGATATGTTGTGCTGTTGTTTGCATAAAAATAACGGGGTTTAATACTTAAATATGTTTTGCTTTAAGTCTTAGCATGTTTGCCTCCCTCGAGGAGTCAAACATGCTAGCAGTCGCAGATAACCAATTTTTTTCCTCAAGCTTTTTGTACCTGTTTGGCTCCACTGAATTTGGAAGAGGGGAACACATTTGCGGTGTGCTGTTTTATATTATGGCCTCCTTTTGAAATCAAGTCATGCGGTGTTAAGTCATGTGGAAGCTAACGCAAAAAGGTGACATGAGAGATGGCTTTGTAATAAAACTACTCTAGAGTAGGTGCAAATAATTTATTATGGCGTAGTGTTTGCATTGGAGTCTTAGTTTCTTTCCTGCTGCTAGGAGTGTAACGGCTGTCATCTCTGGCTACACGTACATTATTTCAATGCATGGGTATTTAGTTTGGGCAAACCCAATTTAGCTCTGTTTGAATTAGGGATGTCCATGGTTAACTGGTTAACCGTTAAGAAGATCTTTAACTGGTTAATAGAGCTGTTAAGCGGAAGTGGCGGAATTACGGGGCATGGGACCTCTCGGCTGAAAAAATAATTAATGGGAGTCTATGGAAAGTAATCTACTATTTTCTGGTCCCAGTCATTAAATGCCTTGGATTACATATATATTTTGTATGGGTCTAAATGATAATTTTTCATGTGAAGAGTTTGACGGTATGTTGTATGATTATTCGTCTAACGGCTTTTGAAAAAATGTTACGAGAACAACTACAAGTCTTGTCGCCTCTGTGACGTCACCTCAACACATTCCCTCCACTTCTCGACTGACAGTGCTAATGCTAATGGCTGGCGTGGACAACGCCAACAATCTCCCCACTCGAGAAATTGAAACTCTCCACATGTCCACTTGTGTAGTGGTTTTCGCCACACTGAAGACTTTTGTCTTGTCATTGAAAGAAGGCGGTAAAGTGCATTAAAGACAGCCATGTTTCTGAGTTAAGCGGGTGCCAGTGGTGGTGACGTATATCATAAGTGTCAAGAGCAGCGAAGAGCTGTATTCCACAAAAGCGCTCTGCACAAAACCTGACCGTATCCAGCTTCTACTCGCTAAATTGTTCCATTCTTTGCATGAAAAAATACCATCTAAATCCATACAAAACATATGTGTAATCGAAGGCATTTCATGACTGGGACCAGAAAATAATACATTTCTTTCCATTGACTACCGTTGTAATTTTTCCCATGTCCCGGAAGTTTACCACTTCCGCTTAACAGCTCTATACTAAAGGTTAAATGGTTAAAAAATATATATATATATCTTAATTTCTCTGAAATCCGGACTCTTATTTTGATATCGCTAAACCGAATGTAAGAATGCCAACTGTCGGTAGAGAATGAAACGAGTAGTGTAGGCTCCTCTCAACTTTTATAATAAGTCCATGGTACGCTCCCAGTCACAACTTATGGTCACAACTCTCCCATGTCATATGTTTGTATAATTTAATCAACAGCGTGGGCTCCCGCTAGCTTAACATAGCGCTAGCATTAGTCTTCTTGAGGTGGATGCTGTCCTGCATCTATCACCGTCTCAGTGAGTGTGTGAGGGAGTGACAGACAGGCAGTGAGTGCCCCTGCACAGACACAGGTCTGCCATGATTGTGTGCCAGGATCAACAGCGAAAATCTGTCAACAAAAGCGTTAAGTATCGTTATGCAGTACTGATAACATCGGAGCTTATCAATATTACGGTCTTTCAAAATGTTGCCCCGTGCTCAGCACTACTTAGCACCGGGTTTCGGTAGGCTATCCCCTAAGCCTGTGTGTGTAAATGTCCCGGCCTTTTCAGTCACTTATTTCACTTTATGCTCCTTCATTCGCATACTACACCTCTTCTCACAACAGACCAGGTGCCTTGTGAATGTCAACATGTAGGCATTTAAATTGGCTACTGGTCCCTGAATTGTTTTTAAATTAATATACCGGTCCTTGGAACAAAAAAAAGTCGGGAGCCCTGCTATAATGCTTCATGTATTTCACTATTTTAGGCTACATTAAATCTTAAAGGTTAACCGGTTAATAACCGTTGATTCTGGTGGTTAACCGGTTAAAGAAAAAATTCTAAATGGCCATCGCTAGTTTGAACGGGGTAGGATAAAGGCTCCTACCTTTTAATTTATTGCCCCCATGTCAGGCAAGACGGAGCAAACACAATGCCATGGGGGGAAAAGGCTATTTGGCAATGCGAATCAGTTTAAGAAGCACCAGGGCTGCTGCTGCCATGTATCTGTGTATACAGACAGTAGGGATGCTTTGTTTGGCATTCAGCCTCTACTATTTCTTCTATTTGTTCAATCCTCTTGCAGATTAAGAGAAATTATGTAAACTTGACCCGCTGCCCGCACATCAGTCAACAAAGATTGTGGTATATGCCTACCTGACTGCAACATTTGCCTCCACTCCATTTGCACTCAAGAGGACACTTTGAGACAAGGGGGATTTAGTGAGAATCCATGACTAAAGTGTCATACCCTACTAATCTCAGTCCTCTGGACTCCTTCAACACAGGCCGAAGGTCATGTGCCCTCCCCACTACTCCGTCCGCATTATAATGCAATGCCGCAAAGCCACTGCATTGTTGAGGGATTATCACTCTGATTGTGGGCCTTTTATTTGTTCTATTTATAGCAGTAAATAATGGAGTTTCTGCTTCTTTCCAGATGGCTTGAATGTCCTTGACAATTGACTCAAATGTTGGCTTGTGTACAGCACACTGGCACCACACACACAGCTCGGCCAAACACTCTGTGTGCCTATGAGTAATTTGGAGTGCAGTGGCCTTGTCAGTCAACTGCAGTGCAAAAGGGCTACATTTTAAGTGTTTTATTTATATTCTGGGATATGTTTATGAAGTCTTAATTGTGGTAGCAAAGACATTGAAGAGAAAGCCCTTTGACTTCCTGCTGATCCAGACTTCTACATTTGTGGTGCCAGCAGCCTCGTTTTCTTTGACTTGGATTTGAAACTTTGAGGTTGGGATTTCTTCTATTTGGCTGGTTTATACAAGGGGACCAACTTTGCTGTTTGACATGGAACACCATTGTGTAATGTCATTACGGAAGATGCCAAGAGCACGGGGTTCATATGGCAAACTCAATGTGATGTGGAAAGTGCACAGAACACATTTTATAGGCAATTTCTGTCAAACCTTTTGACTCAACATATTTGTGGCTGAACAGAGTAACTCTTTGTCCAAAACGGGATTTAGATGGTTTGCCAAAACGGAAAGATTTAACCTGATATATCAATAAATTTCGCAGCGTGGGGGGGGGTGGCTGGGTTATAAATCCACTTGCATAAAGGGCTTAAACTGCCTTGGCAGCCGGTTATCCTGTTCTACCTGTATCCAAAACACCTAAGCAGTGTAAAGCTGTCGTCTCACTGATCCACACTTTCCATGCAAATGTATTCCCCTTGAATAGAAATGAGGCAACTTATTGTCCTCACGCCACCTCCCAATGCAGCAGAATAGATGACATGGACACTTTTGGGAAAAACAGAGATCATAAAAAGTATTTCATGGTTTCACATAATGTAGCATATGGAATGATAGAGATAAATAGGCATTATTAGAGTAATATGAGGAGACTACTAGGGTTTTGTTTATTTTGTTACCGCCTGCTTTTTGTTTCCAGTAATGGTCTCCCCACTAATTTTTAGCATAATATCAGATCAGAATAAACACGTCTTTGTTGCCTAGTGCAAACCTGCCAGTTGAAATCTGTCTTTCTCGTAACATACCTGGATGGGATTAGACAAGTGCCCCAAAAAAACTCTCTCCCGCAGCTGTGATGTTTTTGCATTCCCAAAGCATGTTTATCCAAGCAATAGGCTGTAATATTTACGACTGTTTTCAATGCAGTCAGCGTACAGTTTTGATTTCACCATCAGCTCAATTGGTGTACAATATGTGGCTCAGAGGGCTTCATAAAGCCTTCAACATGCTTTTATCCCTTTCTATTTTTTTGTTTGTGTATGGTTTCAGCATTTATGACACCAAGCTAAACACGTCCATAGCCGTATTAAATGAGACACTATTTTTCCTCTTTTTTTAAGGATTTTTAATTGAACCCTCACACAGAGTTCAGCTGTGGGATTGTTGAGTTCATCAGCTGTATAGCAAGTGTGAGATACAATGCGACGTCTGTCTGGTTATATTCCAGTATTCCACTATATGAATGGCTATATATCGTTTTTCTTGCTTGCAAAAACACAGCTGCTGATTTATGGGTAAAAGAAGCTGGAAATGGACTGTTGTGCGACAAATCCTTCTACCTCCCACCAACATTATCCTGCTCTCTGCACCAAGCTCGTTCATAAAAAGTCTTCGGCTATTTCGTCACGGATGTTCTCTGGATCCTTTGGCCATCTGGACCCGGGCAGGAACAGGAAATGAAGAATGAGGAATTAAGAAGGGTTTCTTGTTATGATATGAAAGCTGGACACCCCCCTTTTTCACAGTTTATCCTGGACTACACAAATGGAGGCACTTTCTCTCTTTTTTTAATATCCCTTTCTATTTCCCTCCTATCTTTCCTTTGGAAGGACTCCTATCAATCCTTCCTTCCCTAAAGGTATAGTCAGTGATTCTGGAGAATGCCTGTTGTCCACCTTTTTAAATCCTTTAAAATGTATTTTTCTTTTTCTCAAACAATAACATGTGTTCTTAAATAATGTGAGATAATGCTGTGATAATTATTGCTACATTCTTTTATTTTTACCCCCCACAGGATGATGCCCCTTTTCTCCTTTTTGGCCTCGTCATTGTGGCTGAGTTTCCATGCCCCAAGAGGGAAGATAAGCGCTTACTAGGAGGATATTCTGAATTCCTGCTCTGTTTTTTCTTCCCTCTATTGTCCCACTCTTTTCCCGGGGTGTATTCACTCAAACATACATAATATCCGTGTCATCCCAGACAGAAGGTAATCTACTTAAACAGATGTTAATGATAGGGTTCAGGTAGGAATCACAATATAGGTCGTATTTAACTCAATGCAACATATCTCTTTGTCACATAATGTTGCTATCCATAGTTATAACTACGGTGGCCCTGAGAGGTCACAGCACACAACATCAGAAAACACATGCAAGAAGAGAAAACACAAGCAAATTAAGAAAACATCTTCATCAATTTGACAACACGCGCAGCATTTAGAAAATGCGCAGCAAAGACCACAACACACACATTAAAAAACGCTGCAAATAGGCCACAACACAACGGAAATAGGCCACAACACGACGGAAGTGTTTCCAGAGGACACTTAAAAGTGATGCACACGTCCAGGCGGGCTTGTTGTTTACGCATATTTTGACCATGATTTTGACTCACAGTGCTATTAAGGTTATCTTTCCGTCTACACTAGCCTACGCTGTGTAGCAAATGTTGGCAATCTAAAAGTGTGATTAAAGCCGTTTTACTGGACTGTGGAGGAGAAGACTGAGACACCATCTGTCCGAAATGTAAGTAGCCATATTTTTTAAATAATCATGGCCCATTGTTAGTTGAATGTATGTGATGTCCTTTATCATAGCCCTCCTATAATAACCAACACTGACTGAAATTAGATAATGCTGTGGGGTTTAGTAGTTAGCGTTAGCGTCCGCTAGCTTAACCGTTAGCTTTAGGCTAACCGTTTGAGCTACAGACAGAGATTAGTTTTTTCTTCCATTATAAAATAATATAGGCTACTAATAAATTCAGTATAGCCCTGGATCAATAAGAAACTAGTTCTGAGTGATACTGTGATGTTTGGACAGGAAACAAACACCAGCAGAGGCAACTTAAGAGTATTCTTGTCTGTATACACATTACACTGGAGATACTGCTGCTTGTACCACTACTGCTTAGTCAGACAGCTAGCAGGTAGCAGCCTGAAGCTATTAAAAAAAACTCTTTACAGTTTCCAACACACCAGTCAGTTTCACCATTTGTTTTTCACGCAGGGACCTTCATTGCAGGTCTAATGTGAGTTCACAAAAACGAGCCGCAGGCGACAACAGTCATTGCCAAAGACTCCACAGCTCAAACGGTTAGCCTAAAGCTAACGGTTAAGCTAGCGGACGCTAACTACTAAACCCCACAGCATTATCTAATTTCAGTCAGTGTTGGTTATCATAGGAGGGATATGATAAAGGACATCACAGACATTCAACTAACAATGGGCCATGATTATTTAAAAAATATGGCTACTTACATTTCGGATAGATGGTGTCTCAGTCTTCTCCTCCACAGTCCAGTAAAACGGCTTTAATCACACTTTTAGATTGCCAACATTTGCTACACAGCGTAGGCTAGTGTAGACGGAAAGATAACCTTAATAGCACTGTGAGTCAAAATCATGGTCAAAATATGCGTAAACAACAAGCCATGGACATATAAGCCTGCCTGGACGTGTGCATCACTTTTAAGTGTCCTCTGGAAACACTTCCGTCGTGTTGTGGCCTATTTCCGTTGTGTTGTGGCCTATTTGCAGCGTTTTTTTAATGTGTGTGTTGTGGTCTTTGCTGCGCGTTTTCTAAATGCTGCGCGTGTGTTGTCAAATTGATGAAGATGTTTTCTTAATTTGCTGGTGTTTTCTCTTCTTGCATGTGTTTTCTGTTGTTGCGTGCTGTGACCTCTCAGGGCCACCGTATATAACTCTCATTTATCTACCTATCTCTTCTCATATATTTTTAAGCTCACACATGCACGCACGTACGCACACACACACACGCACACTCTGTGAAAGGCAGCTTGGCTCTTGGACAAGGGATCTCTGTGAAAGACCGGTCCTGGACGAGAGAGCTGATCGCCTGCTAAGCAGGACAGTTACAAAGTGGAGCACGGGAGGCCCCACCATGTTTGCTGAGATCTAAAGCCTCTTTCTGCAACGCTTTGTTAACATTTTGTTCACTGCAGCGGCTGAACGGTACACAGAAAAGCCCTTTTCTTACCCTTTTCTCTGTCCACTCTTTTTTCCGCCTTTTCACATCCTTTGGCTCAGCTGCTTTCTGACAGTCGATTCAATTCCTGTGTACTAAAGGAAGTTATGTGCTTAATTGGATTATTGGGAGTTTTCTTCAAATGAGTGCTCACCCACACCCCACCCACACAGACCCAGACTCTGAATTATCTTCTTGGATGGGCTCTAGTCTGGTACATGTTGCCAGACTCCACAGTCTGCGGGATGAGCATGAAATGGGAACCTGTTGAGTGTGGTGCAGTTTAAATCTACTATTACGACATCGTTATTATAATACCATGAAATATTCATGATGCTTCAGCGCATCTTAGGCCTTTTTTGGTACTTTTTCGTTTTTCATTTCACAACTGCTGAGGCTGTGTTCATGCAAATGGCTTCATATTTGTTCAAGGCGAATGTTTTCTGATCTGTTTATGAATTTTAACATCAATTCATTGATTAACACTATAATGCACTGTCTATGAATTTTCCTCTCACCCAGCCTCCTTCGGCAAAATAAGCGCTCGTTGACTCCCATTCAAACAAAAAAATTTGACCCTGCTGCCAATAGCTGATAGAAACCAGATTTTTTATTTATTTTTTGCTTCCTTGCACTTATGTCCTGACAATTTAATTTGTGTTTTTTTTATTGCATATAGTTTCTCACATACAGTCATGCCCAAAACTAAAAAAAACTTTCTAAAACAACTGGAATTTAAAGGGTTAAAATCCTTAACATAAAGATGAATATGGTTTGTATGGTGAGGACTCGAGTTGAAAAAGAAAGAAAAAATACATTCATGTTATTTTGATCTACATATCAATTTGAGGTGTCACGATAAGCGCCTAAGAAGGCAGAATGTGTGTTTTTTAAATCTTAGACAGAAATAAATAAATAAAAATGCATTCAAATCAATATCATTGCTAATTTGACATCACACTCTTATAATCCCCCTAAACAAATCAAATTTAGACTAATTATATAGCTTTTAATAAATTTGTGTTTTTTCATAAAAAAAAATTAGTGACTTTTTCTAAAACAACTGGAATTTAATGGGTTAAAATCCTATATAAAGATGAATATGGTTTGTATGGTGAAGACTTGAGTTGAAAAAGAAAGTTAAAAAAAAATGGTGGATAAATACATTCATGTTATTTATATCTACATATCAATTTGAGGATAAGCGTCGAAGGAGGCAGTGTGAGTTTTTTTAAGGATGCGCTGGAGGTTAAAAGGCTTTGTTTATGCTACAACAATCTTGTTAAATTCTTTTATATGACTTTTTTTCCACATAATTTGCTTTGCTTTTCACCTTCTGTGTTGCTCACTCACTCACTCATACACACATACACATGGTAAAAAAAAGTAAATAGTCATGCTGATATGGTGCATGAAAGTAGGTTTAGCTGTCAGACATCTCTGCTGGCCATCACCTTCAGCGTTTCACTTGGCTCACGTTTGTAGAGACACAGGAGTGTCCAAGTGCACGCAGGCATCACTGGAATTTGCACCTGTTAGAGACCTGGCTCCTGTGGTCGGCTATCTCTCTGGCTCTCTCTGTGAAATAGGCATTCTTTTAATAATGTAGGACCAAGGGGTCCTCGGAATGACGGTAGGGAAACGGTGAAATAAATAAACTTTATCAGTAGGAACATAGGCAGAGGAAGTTGAAATGGGTTAACGGGGAGAGTGGATGATGAAAGAGCCTGAGGGGTTTGAAAGAGGTTAAGATGAGAACGCTTAGAGCAGGGGGGAGGGTTACCGCTATTGTACCTTTTCTCATACAAATGATCTCCTCTCTGTGTGGCCCTTCACCGGCTCGTAAACATCCCGGTGGTTGTGTAAGTTGTGTGCGATGGTGAGCCGTTCATGTTACTGTTTTTCTCCAAGAGAGAGGAAGCGTGGAGTCCCGGGCACAGATTAAAAGGCCTCCCTTCCCATCCGCGTGCGAATCACAAATCACATGAGACACGGTGCTTCCCCCCTCTCGCCCAGGGCACCCAACAAACAACCTGTTAAAAGCCACAGCCACATCCCAGTGTTTTCATCTTGCTGGGCACGGAGAATATAAATTGTATTCTAATTGAACTAGTGTGTGCCCCAAGTTTTCCATTTGGACACAATTGTCTAGTAGCTTGCCAATTTAGTACTGGTGCGTCATTATTAGTTCTCTCTCTCTTTCTCTCTCTCTCTTTCTTTCTCTCTCTCTGATTGCACTTACAATCAGAGACACTCTACAGCCATCACGTTCAGTGGTGGCTGTAGAAAACCTAACTGATCACTCACTGCTATTCTGTAATGATTTATCATTAAGCTACTATACCAGCATGCTGTATATAAGCTCCAACATGATCTCCCTTGTTTTTGCCACATTCTGCTGACAAATCAAAATGTTGTCCTTATGGTGGCCCGGGGCCAGGTAAGGCCTCTGTAGGGGATATGGTTATTTGAACGGCCTATCTGCCCTACACATTTCTAATTCTCCCTCTCAACAGGCCACTGGCGGCATGCTTTATGGGATTATTTTCTAACAGGCATTTTGAATGTTGTAGCATACATAGGCCTCCCTTCCCACGAACAGCTCCCCCCCCCCTTTCTCCTTGTCCATGTCTTTCACCTTTTTCGCCTGAGAGGATTAGCCCAGGCTTCCGGAAACGGAGCACCACTCGTTGAGAATGAGTCCTCCAAAAGCTCCTTTCGAGACAGGAAGAAGCTGGACAGTGGCTTTATGACTAAAATCGCTGCCTTCTCTCAAAGTGTTTTTCGGGGGTCTTTTTTCGAGAAGTTCACAAAGAGTTGGCCTGTTGTTTCTTTTCGCAGAGATTATCAATGTAAACAAACACTTTTTGAGCAGATTGTTCTGCTACCCAAGAGACTGAGTGGAGTCTGTGGAGTCAGAGGGTATGAAGGGAAATAATTATTTGTTGAATGCATTATTGTTTGGTGGCGTGGAGTCTGTTGATTTGTGGCTACAGAGGAACTCTGCTTGCGGGTTCAATGATATGCTTTACCAATGCCTTTTTTTCTTCCTTTTATCTCTAATAAATCTTTCTGGAGGCATAAACACATTCTTAGTGGAGAATCAAATATATCATTGGCTTTTTGACAAGTCGAGTTCCAGAACAAGGGTTCATATTCAGGTGGGGCGTGATCACTGAACATGATTTAACTCCTTAAACAGATGAAGATTTAATCCAAAACCACTCCCGTTTACTGAATGTGCCAACATTGACATATCAGTAGAATGAGCTCGATGTAACCTTTACTAAAGTGTAGAACACTTCTGCATCTGTTAAAGTGTCTGTGAAAAAATATCCAGTTTGCGGCAGTTGTGTAGGCTAAAATGCCTTGTTGTCAGAGGAAGATGGGCAGACTGGTTTGAGATGATAGAAAGGCAAAAGTAACTCAAATAACCACTTGTTACAACCAGGGTATGCAGAATACCATCTCTGAACGCAAAACACGGCCAACCTTGAAGCAGATGGTCTACAGTAGCAGAAGGCCCCACCGAGTGCTACAATTCGCACAGGCTCAACAAAATTGGACAATAGAAAATTGGAATAATCTTGCCTGGTCTGATGAGTCTCGATTTCAGCTGCAAAGTTCAGATGGTATGGTCAGAATTTGGCATAAACAAAATTAAAGCATGGGTCCATCCTGCCGTGGACCATCAACCATGGCATCTTCAAAGTCACTTCATCTTTCTTCCCTATTCTGATGCTCTGTTTGAACTTCAGCATGTTGTCTTGACCACGTCTACATGCCTAAATGCTTTGAATTGCTACCATATGATTTGCTGATTAGCTATTTGTTTTTACAAGCAATTGAACAAGTGTACCTAATAAAGTGGCCGCTGAGTGTATATATATTTTTTAAGATCATTATTTTGGCATTTTTTTCTTTATTAGACAGATTTGGAGAGACAGAGCTGAAATGGGGCAATGAGGGGAAGACATGCAGACAACTGACCCAGGTCGCATTCGAACCCGGGTCTGCTGTGAGGCCTTAGCCTCTAGGGGGACATTCTAACCACTTCTCCACGAGTGCAGGATTACACCACAACCGGGAAGATTAACAAGCAGAAATGAATGACAATGTCAGAAGAAGAAACAATAGTTTGAGGTAGGCCCAGCAGGATATAAGTGTGGGAAGGGTAGGGGGGGACTTCTAAAACAACTTTTGAATGTTGCACCTGGATTTTCCTCTTGAGTGAAAGTGGCCTGGCCCGAACCTCATCATTTAGCGATTAGTCAAGATGTCTTGATTTTCTATATTCAAGATTAACCATCTTGTTTTCCATTATGAGAGATGTTAAGGGGTACTGTCCCACTTCTACAAAACATAAATCATAGGCCAGCAATGATCCGATCTTCCTACTCCCCCTGCTGATATGCCCTTAGCTAATGTTGTGCTCACTTGTATTTCCTATGTCTTGACAAGATATGACAAAAGGCACCAACACGTTTGGTAAATTAAACAAGCGGAATTCAGTTATGTTGCATTCTTCTAGGCCCCTGGGGCTTTGCTTGTGGAACCTGGCTGCTACATGACTACAATTGTCTTAGCTGTCAGAATGCCTTTCATCTTCTTGCTTTGACCCAGGGAGAGTGATCTGTATCTCCCTGCTGTATTTATCTCATATATTCGTGGCTTACAGCACTGGTTCCCAGCCATTGACCCATTTACTGAACCTTAAGGCTATCCCAAATCATTTCCGTCATCCTGTGATTCACCAGATCAGGGGAATGATAGGATTGGTTTCTCTCACTATCTTTTCCCAACTTTGTAGAAGTTCTTGGCAAGGCCGTAATCCTGCTTTTAAAATGGCTCTGTGGGTGGTCTATCAGATTGGTTCTAGGGACTTTCACTGGATTTTATTATAACTCTGAACATAAAACATACTATAAGTATGAAAAAGCAAATTAAGAAAAGGTATGTTACTGTATTCAAGGCAACACAGTATTTAAATATTTATAAAAAATGGGCTTTGAGATTTGATGAATCTGAGCAAAATATGGAGCCCCCTATTCTCTTGGCAATCTTAAAAGGCTTGACCAGTAAGGGTCTCTGTGTGTCCCTACGTGCCTCTGGCAGATAGTACCAGCCAAGAAATCACAGTCTCTGCTGACAGTTGTTGTTATTTGGAAATCTGGCTGCACTTACCTTTTTTCAGGCCAAGAATTATCCAATATAGGCTGCATTTCAATTGAACTAGATATGTGTAAGTAAGTAAGTACTTTGCACCTGTTAAACATTATCAATGGTACAACCTGTCGCTTGATATTTTGTATGAAATTCAGACGAATCATTTTCTTCAGATCGAAAATAATCAACAGGAGGATTAAGTCAACTGTAGTTTGGGGAAGTTGGAAAAATTTAACATATGTGTGACTGTGGCATACATGCATTCTGGCTATGGAAGCAATTGCTTTTAATGAAGGATAGTCACTTGTGTTTTACATCATGGGGAAAATATAGATCTGCTAACTGCTCTGAACCAATGACGTTTAGGGTCATACGCTGTTAGGATAAAGCTGTCGTAAAATTACATTATGTAATCAAAATGCATTATTATCTTCTATTGTAAGAGCCTCAAGGAACTGGCTTTCACACTCTTTACTCTGACTGTTAGTGGCCGCTGTTGACTACCATGTAAACATCTGCTATGGAGGTGATAGCCCATCTGGCATCTGACTGAAGTCTGTTGGTGGATGTCATTATTACGAAACTTCTAAATCCCATCATCATTCCTTCACACTTATCTCAGGTTACTGTTAATGAGTTCATTATGTGTTTGTCTGCAGCACTACCTGTTAGCCTTGATGTTTATTGTAGCACTGACTGTCAACCTTTGTAAGTAAAATGCTTAGTGATTTACTTACATCCACACAAATAATGCTATCTTCGTAAATGCCAAGATAAGGCTAATGGCTCAATTAATCTGTTTACAAAGTAGTGACTAAGTTGATTTACTATAAAAACATTAAATTTTTTTGGTAGCGCGAGTCTACAACTTGACGAGTCATTTTAGTTAAAGCAATAATGGGTCATTTCTTCCCAGTCAGCGGATCGACATGTGATAAGGCATTTGATGATGGGGCATGGATTTTTGTACCCTCTGCTGTACGTCCAGGCTTTTTCTTAGAAGTAAAATCAACAACTGAAACATTTTGTGTGCACTTGTCAGGGGCTGACACAAGTTTCTAAACGCTGCCATACTGAGAAATAGAGACACAGTTTAGTGGCGCTGATAGGCTTAATCAACTTTGTGTCAACTCATTTGGCAACGGCTTGAATGTATGTAACCGACAAAAGTTATGCACTTTTAATCAATTAAAAAAGTAACACTCTAGTAATTGGGTCTTTCTACACCTAGGTAGCTTGTAATGCTTACTCAGGGAAGGGGTTATTAAGTCATTTGCAAACATGTCAATATTATTTCGCTCTGGGTTTAAAATATTTTTTAATACTGCCATGCATCCCCGCATGCAAGTGAGGTTTTTTATACGTGCACAGCAGGAGTGAGGGCGTGCAGGGAAGCTCCTTCCACGTGCGTGTGCTGTGGTTCAGCTGTCACTACTGAAACACAGCAACCCCCCATTCCTCCTCTATTCCCTGCTTGTGCTCTCTGTTTTTCCTCTACCCCTGCTGCCCCTCTGTCCCTACTGTATTCCCATCTTGCCTCTGTCTTCTCCTGCCGTCTGCTTTCTTCTGCTTTAGCCGTGTACATTCATGAGCAACTGTGCGTGTCTTCTCCTGCTGTACCACAGTCCTCCCCAGCTGTGCCTCTCTGGCATGAACTTAAGATGACACGATTCAACCCCCCTGAAGGATAAAGGGTCCTGGGAATCAGCAGGACCAACGTATGTGTACCTAAGGCCAACAACTCCAAGGATTACCTTGATATAAAAACAAAATACAAAGAAAAAAAGAAGAAAACTCGATCACGTCCGGGCTTAGCTTTGGAAACCTGTTTTGTCTTTCCTAATGTGGCCATGAGCCTTTCTCCCAGAGTTAGCAAAAGAGTCAGGCATTCTGGAGAATGCTTGCTGTCAAAATCACTTTTGTCAAAATCGGTTTATAATATCTCTTTACAATCCGTGACCTGTACGTACTGTGTGTGTGCTGCAAAAAAAATCCAGTGTTACACAGTCTAGGCTCTGTAAACGGGCATGTTGCTACCCTTTGTTTACATACCAGTTTATAGAGCCTATGCTGTGTATTATAACACATTTCTTTTCAGCTCACACACAGTACGTACAGGAAGCGGATCGTGAGGAGATACTCACTGATTTTGACAAAGTGATTTTTGACAACAAGCATTCTCCAGAATCGCTGACGCCACCTTTAAATAAGCTGTTCATTGACGTATGTAGTGCCTTCTGACTCAAAATGTTCAACAACTGACCCTTCAAACATTTTGATACACACCAGTCCTCATACACAAGTCTACAGCACAGCATTATAGAGGAAGGTTAACATAGCATTAGCCATGTGCTTGGCATTTCAAATCCTGTGTAGCACAAAACAATGTCACCCCTAGGTTTGCCCTCCTTTGCTTAATGGGTGTATATCCCCCAGCTTCAGCTCTAGCGCTCTATACTGGCACAGAAGCCAGATCACAACTATGACACCCCTATGTATCTCATTCATCCATAGAGAATGGGACCAGTGAACCGAATAGCCCCCCAACACTGGCCTCTGCCTGCACCTGCAGGCCCAACTTATGGTTGGAAAGCGAAATGCAAAAAAGGGGGTTGTGAATTTGTGATCTGATAAATCGGCTAAAAAGTAAAGTTTGGACAGGAGACAAGAGCATGACATTATACTTTATGGTGTATCTAATCAGAGAGGTCTAAAATAAGACAAACTTGCACAGCTTAGAGCTAGTTTCTGCGTCTGATATCCACCATGATGAGCACTGTGAAGTGAGGATGGAGAGAGAATGAGAGTGAATAGGGGTTAACAGAGAACCACTGGCCCCCCTGCAGGTCATTCAGTCATTCATAAGATGAGGCCATTTTGTAGACCTCCCTCTAAACCTTGCTTTTTTGTTGCTGCTCTGTCCATCAGTGGAAGTGATAATGGGAAAATGGAGTCTTAATCGTGGTGGACAACATTTCCTACCCCCAAACAAGTTTGATTTCTAGGTGGGCCCCTTTCTGGATGACGCTGATGTTTTCTCCCCAAAAACTCAGCCTGATAGCCTTTTTTTCTAGTTTGGATGGATTGGAGATGTTTACAGATGTGCTCAGTTTATGAATAGAAAAACAACCAGCCTCTATCCCTCAGTTGGGGCAGCCATCTTTTAATCCAGTAAAGAACACAGGGATTTGGTCGCCCCTGGTCTGCCTGAAGGCCGTTTGGAAACCTCTCGGCCGTGAGAATGGGGGGGGGGGGGTGGCTGGGGTTGGAGAGGTGTGGTGCTGGGGTGTGTGTAGCCATGCAGGAGGGGCTGGGGACAGTCTTTGTGAATTTAGTTAATCTAATTTGAGCTCTTTTCCCCCTAAGGCCCTTTTTTTCTCCCTCGCCGCTGCCTCTGTTTAAAAACATCAGTCCAAGCTGGGGGAAAGTTTCATCCGTCCCCGCCGGTGAAAAATAGTCTTTGTTTAGTTTAATCCAATATCCTCATACGTTAACCCGATGTGAATAGAACTGGTAGCACCCGCTGAAAATAAAAACAGCACTGTCTGTTTGCTGTGTGTGTGTGTGTGGGTTGCTATCAAATGAACATAAAAGGCAAGGCAAGTTTATTCATATAGACACAAGGCCATTCAAAAGCTGATGCACATGGATGAGCTGAGTAATATTTACAGCAAGTCAGATCATGATGCAGACCTTTTTTAGGATGCAACAAACAAACAGTGTTAAAATGGCTCAATTTAATTGGAAGCTAGCCAATTATTACATAATGCATGTTTATTATAAAGTCTAGCATTGATTAAAGGTGAGTTGGAGAGGTACAATCAAAGTCTTCATTAGGAACTGTCTGTAAAGCTGTTTGATCTTAATAGTATGTATCAAAGGACAACTTGAAACAAGAGGGGGCTGGGTGTGTTGATGCCACTGATAGAATGTAAATGAACCACTTAGAAGTCTGTTCTCTGTGGTTTCACACCTCTGATTAACTCATTGTGATGCTGTCGGAAATCAAATGGGTATTAACTCATTAGGGCTGGCCTTTGAAGTCACTCCGGAATATATTCAGGGTCGTGTAATCCTTTTTTAATGGATCAGTGAGTAGGACAGTGGTTCAACAAAAAAAAGATTAATGTGTGACAGCCTTTCTCACCTAATGTTCCCCGCTCTTTGCATGAATGGCTCGAAAATTGGGTTGATTGATTTAGGATGATAATGTCGGGAAGGGTTGCTACTAGCCAAAAATGGTGAATGGTTTGCTTTATCTGTCTGCTGCCATCTAGTCATAAAGCAATACCCCCTTCTTATCTTTACTCCTTTTTCCTTTTCTTTCTCTCGCTATCTTGCTCTTTCCTTACCTTTGTAATTTTAGTGTCTTCCCCTCTGCCCTCCTTTTTAACTTAAGGCAATAGGTGGTGAAGGGCAGGAATGCGGCCGAGGGACTGTAAGGATTTATCGCGCCAAGGTGTGAGGGTTGCTGCCTGCGCTCCTGTGCCTGGAGATGTAACAGTTTAGTGCCAACAGCATTCCCACCACGGAGCCAATATAGGACTTTATTGCTTTTTTTAGTTTTATTCTTTGGACCACATACTCTGGGGCTACAGAGAGATAGAGATGGGAGAAGAGGGGTCAGGGGCAGAGGGTAAAGTAGTTGGTGTGTGTGTGTGTGTTTCTGTGTGTGGTGCAGGGGGATTTGTGTGAGAATGTTTTAGTAACAACCAGCAAGGTAATAGAAAGCATACAAATAGTTTATCTCAATCTTTTTCTTATCTATCACTGCCTGCAAATTAAACATGCTCATTCTGTCTTTCTCTCACTCTCTCTCTCTCTCTCTCTCTACTCTTGCTCTCTCTCACCCACTCTACCCTCCCTGTCCCTTCCTCCTACTCTGCCTCTCAGGTTACGATGACTGGGGGTTTTCTTGCTTCCATCTCGTAGAGTGAGTGTGTGTGTGTATGACTGTGTGTGTGTGTGTGTGTGTGTGTGTGTGTGTGTGTCTCCCTCAACGCTGAGCTGTGTCCTTGTCCCTGCCTCCTGGCTGCAAGGAGCCACCCAGCAGCCGCTCTGTGATTGGGCAGGGGGGAGTGGAGTTTCTTGACACAGCAGTGCGGTGCTGACTGCTCCGGGACGTGTTTCAACAGATGGTCGAGGTTAGAGAGTGTCATCACATCGGAGAGAGGATTAGAGGAGAGAGGTTGTCTTCCAGGAGCTGTGTGGTCCCCCCTTTCTCTTGCTCTTCAGCCTCCCCCCAAAAAAAAACACCCCAGCACCAAGAAGACACACAAACCAGTCTATGAGCGAAAGGGAGACCTGGAGAAGAACTACACAACAGAGAAGGAATTCAAGCTTTGCCTCTCACTCTGCCGGCACGCTGCTATCCTGCCTTTCAGGTACTAGACTTTCTCACTGTCACATTTTATTCTTGTCTTTTTGTTTTGCTATTTTTCCACACTTTCTACACTGCATTGGCACGGGTCTGTGCTTGTTTAGGTTGTTCAGTTGGCAGCACATTTGTGATGCAGAGTACAGTCAGGAGTGGGGAGTCTACAAGTGCAGTAAATCTGTGTTGCTTGTTACAGCAGCAGCAGCTCTGTGTGTGCTGGACTTCATAGTTTTTTTTGTTCCCTCTATGAATGACAGGAATTCCCTCCGTCGCAAATTCCTCCGTCTCCAGGGATTAGAGGGCAGCACATTCCATTAATGTCATTCCCCCCCCCGATCCATAAGCACCCATCTGTTAATTTCTAGTTTCCTGAGTACAGGATATTGTGGTAAGTGAAAGGGAAGCTACTAGAAAAAAGCTCCCTGTCGCACTTGCTGCATAGTGAACTTTGTTAATGTGGGCATCCCACCAGTTATAAGATGAACAGGGGTATGTATCCATTTCTTTATTTCATCCTAAAAAGCTTTAGTGAAGATGAATTGGTTTCCTTTTTGCGATCTGTCAGTTGTTATGGTAGGAAATTATAGCAAACTTTATTTTTTTTTATACATTCCCAAAACTCAGTGTGGCATTCAACATTCCCCTCACTTCAGGCCAGATAAGTTTTTTCATAAATCTCATTCAGAGTGCACTTCTGGCAGCTTGTGTCAGTTTACGCTAAATGGATGAGCTGCTGAAGAGCGCTTTCCGGACAAACTGTCAAGGGGCTGAGCAGAGAGACAGAGAATGTACACCTCACAGCTATTTAACTCAAGTCAAGTGAGAAGGAAACTTGCCAGTGGAGTGGGAATATGATGAATAGTATTCATATCTAGCTGTGTGTGTGTGTGTGTGTGTGTGTGTGTGTGTGTGTGTGTGTAAGTAAGAGGTGTTTGCAAATGGAGATTGTGCAGCTGTGAAAGGCAGTGTGGACAGCAAGCTGGGCTGAGGGGAGAGAGGAGGTTGTATGGGTGAAAGCTGCTGTTGTGTGAATTTGTGTTTACCTAGGTAAACCAGCCGTAGCTACATTTCCTGCTTGGTACTTGAAGTATTTAACACAACCACCAATACGTCTGAGTTGACTGCTGCTCTAATGCCAGTGCCGTCTGGAGATCGCAGAACATTTTGCCTGCATGAGCAAATCAATGACATTTGAAAGTCATTAGAGAGATGGACCTATCTAACTTGATTTACACATTGATGCAGCCAGAACTTACATAAAACATAATATGATGTGAAGTTTGACTTGTGGATGTGTTCTTATGCATTAACCAGAGAGACATAACATTGTGTCATTGCTCAACATTGTGAATGCTCAAACAATTTGAAATGCTCTAGTCCTAAAATGTGTAAGCTTGGATAAAGCAGATATGACATTAAAGTTCCTTTATTTTAAGGACCCAAGTGAGTGGCTTGGTTTGAAAAAATAAAAAAATGTATTACGAAATGGATCAATGTGTCCACCTACTGTGCCAGTCCCCAAAAAACATTATCCTTCTGGTCTAGTTTCCTAAGTGGAAAATGATGCTGTGGTCCTCTTCAAAGCCGATTTCTCGTACCAGGCACAATTAAGAAGACAGCCTGGCTCACATTTCAATACACTGGCAGTGCCAAGATGTCTTACTGGAGATAAAATATGGAGACTCGACTTCAATCTTGGAGTATTGACAAGACTGATCCATAAATCTCTTTCACTTCGGTTTCACCCGGCAGCCTTTTGGATTGGAGTTCTGATTACCCTACGCGGAGAGCATAGCAAAGCGGCTTTGGGCCGTGTTAAAGCGGCAGCGCTGACTGCCAGCGCACAAGAGGAGGGAGATCCTTTAAACAGTTTAGCTTCTCCGTGCTACAAACAAGAGCATGAGCAGCTGCTGCAAATAATTAGGTTATTGGGGGTAGACGCTTGCCAAGACAAACGTTGTTCCAGTAGCAGCTCTGCCATCACTCGAAGTGTGTGTGTGTGTGTGTGTGTGTGTGTAAGCAATAAGTAAAGTTATTAGTTATTCTGATAAGTATGTTGAGTGACTGAGTGTAAGGGAAGAGGAAGAGGTGATATCTGTGCTTGTCTTTAGTTGTATAAATGGGATTGTTTGTGTGTGTGTCCTTTTTTAAAAACCAGCAACAGTGATTCAGGCGAAACTTCCCGGACATCTTGCGTGACTTCTTACACGCCAACTGATGAACAAGGTCAAAGGCCTCCCGGCAGACCCATTATTGGCAGGGATGAAAAGGGAATTAAATACATGAATTGGCTCCTGCCTGTTGAAAGGACTGCATTTCATTGAGTTTCTTGTACGTGTGAGCTGTGGAGTATTTGACCTATTCCATTCTTTCTTACTAGAATTGTAAAATAGTAAACTTGGAAGCTTTTGGCAGATGACTTTCCATTCTCCTGTAAGAATAGGGGTGGTGTGGGGATGTTGAAAAACTGCATCTAGAACTTTAGAATCATGCAAAATACCATGAATATTATTTGTCATCTTGCACCTATCAGTTAAACTGGCTGACATTATAATAGACACTTTTACTGAACTCTTCAACGTCTTTGCTTTGGAGGACCAGAGGAATGTTGTTTCCACGCATTTTTCATCTCTGCAGTCACACAGCATCTCTGTCTGTAGTTTGTGTGTGTTCTTCTCTAGTGTGTGAGCATGTTAAGAAAAGATTTCCTCCAACCACTCCTCTCCTCCGGCACTTGTTTATCTCTTCAGCTTAATGATAGTGTTCCTCATACTTGGCCTGATTGCATAGTAGCGCTGGTGTAGGAGATTGCACAGTCCTATCACGGATAAAATGACCAGTATTTGAACAGGGAGAGCTTTGGCTTTGCTTTTTTATCTTATGTGGGATCTAGAAAAAGGGCTCTCTTTAGATGAGTCACAGCCACTTTCCCAGTCCCTTTTGTTGTCTTCATTGTCTTTCATTGCACTTACACACAGCCCCTTTTTGTTCTAAACGTGTCCTGCACTTTTTCAGCGTGTATCTCCAGGGAAATATCGCCATGCATATCTGGATGCGTACTGACACACGGCATAGATCTATTTTGGGGGTATTGAGTAGCTCACAATAGCACCACCAAGTGTTTGTTCAGCCTGTCATTTGAGTGGAAAAAAGGTCAGGGCACGCAAACATCACATTAAGCCCATCGTTTGGGGAGGAATGTGTGATCCTCCTACCTTCCATCCAGTACTTTCATTAGATGCATATCCTTTTATTTTCTGTCTGGCATTGTTCCCCTAAACGTTGTCTTCTTGAGCCTCTGCCGTGATGACTAGCTGGAAAGAGAAGATTGTTTAAGAAGAAATGTTATTTTTTTTTGCAAAAGTTTCTCAGTAGATGGTTCAGCTGAGCAACAGCCAGGAATGACACCCCCAGACTAGGTCCTTATAATGTTGGCCTGCGAATGGAGAGAGAGAGAGAGAGAGAGAGAGAGAGAGAGAGAGAGAAAAGATTTGCTGTTAGGGTTTATTCATTAATGTGCACTTTTAGCCTTCCCGAGTCAAGAGAAAGAGGATTTTAATAATGCTTTTTTTTTTTCCTGTGACGTCCGGAGCAGCTTTTGTTCAAACGTCACTGCACATAGATGCAGCACGGGGCTTAAGAGAGGGAGAGAAAAAGAGAAAGCTAGGACAAGAGAGACACACTGAGAGAGGGGGGGAAGTGGAGGAGGGATAAAGTAGAAAAGGCCTGAGATAAGAGCGAAGGAGGTGTGAACATCTGATGGAGGGAAGTGGTTTGAAGTGGACACAATGAGATCCAATGATGTCATCGGGATCAGGAGTCCTGCTGGGGTCTAGTGCAGCACACGTTCTTGCATGTCACCCCGCATGTGCACACATTTGAAACACATGGACACAAATGTAATCTTCTTGTGTGACAGAGACAAGTACAAGGGAGAAACATGGAAGAAGAAAAAAAACGTGTACACGCACACTATCCTCAAGCTTTACCCCCCTCCGTCCTCCTCCAACCCCCCCAGAGGGCTGCACTGTCCCTGCTTTGTCATCTCTCTTGTCCAATAATCCCCTCCCCGGGGAGAAGCAATCTGTTTTAGATTTGAAAGCGAAAGGGCCGTTCTTTGCCTGTATCACGTACAATTAAGCAGCCGTCAGAATGCGTCGGCGTAAGTTTGGAGGGAGAAGTGCTGCCACTGGGGGGTTGTCCCTTTCATCTAGCGCCTTTCCAGAATGGAGATAATGGGGTGGGAGGGAGGGAGGGAGAGAGGGGGCAGGAGGAGAAGGAATGAATACTTTTCCTCACCCCTCCATCCCGCTCCACAGCTCCACTAATAGAAGCCAGCATGCGTTTGTTTCAGCTCTTCTGCTCCCTTTCTTCCTCTCTCCCCTGGAGCGGGCAAACACATTCAGCCTCTGCCAGCGCTCCCCTCTTCTGCCTGTGTGTGCGCGTGTTCGTGTTCATGCGCAAACACTTATATGTGTGGACTTGGCCATGTGCTACTGGTAGCCTCTGGTCCTTTTTGCCCTTACATGAACAGGCCCCGACTTTGCCATGTGTATGCAGAGCGGCTGGTTATTTGAAGAGATCTAGCATTAAAAGTTAAGCAACTTTGTTTATACGGACAGGGTCCAGCATTGCACGACAACGCATTATCCCTGCTTTGCTTTTTACTTGCATTGCCTGCGGCGAGTTCAGCTGAGTTTGGCTTGTGTCTCTTGAACATGTCGGGATGATGTGTCGACTGCATTCCTTCAACTTTGGCTCCAACTTAAAGGAATAGAAGCATTTGGACGGGTAAGCTTCCCGTTCCTATGCTTTGAAACTGGTGAATTAGCCTTTTACAGCATATTGCATTTTACTAGTGCATTAAGATCTGAAATATTTGCCAGGCAGAATAAAGTTAATTCAATTAGAAATTGCATTACGGCATGCACTGGGAAGCCACACACTCTGAGCCCGAGGCAATGGAAAGGAGAGCTCCCCCATGTACAAATTACAGGTTACGTGTCTGTCTGCGTTCAAGTCTGACTGATTCTTACTCCGGCCGTTTCAGTGACTGACTAACTGCACACACGCAGAGTATACGATATCCAAATGCACACACCCACACACTCACACACATATATATGCCCACAGGCATGGACACAAGGGAGTGTTGAACAGGCACAGGTGCAATCGGACGAATGTGATTTTTTTATGAGCGGTATCATGTTGGTGTGTCACAGCCATGGAGAAGTTTGTTTATGGCGTCCAGGGTCACGCAGGCTGGTTCTCATGGTCTATGTTTGTCTACAGTTCCCAGAGAATATGCCTACACATGTTCCACATTTTAGGGGTGTTCAGTTTCTTGCGCCAGCAGCAGCACCACACTGCTGACTGAGCTGTTAGCAGGTCACCCCGATGAATCTGCTTCCACCCCCCCCCCCCCCCCCCACATCTCTGTATTGATAGCCAGAGTGGATTTGTTTCGATTATTAAATGTGAAATGCTCGTTTTTATTTGCTTACATCTGCATTAGTTGGCTCTAGACCAATGATAAGAGTGACATCATTGGCTACTGGGTCTGTCGAGCGTCATCAATCATCATCCTGAGAACATTGGTATTGAGAAGAATGATCCACCTTAGCTGTTTAAACTTGTTGCTAACCTAGCCTTAGCATCTCAATCTAAAAAGTCATTGGAATTATTAGTGAATTTATGATCATGTTTTTCGGTTGGAGTTTAATACATATTGATCATATTCACAGATTAAATGGCTGCTAAGATAATGGGGGGGACAAGTCATGTTGCTACTTGCTACGTAAAATATTTTTCTACCTAAATCAAGTTAACATGTTACCCAATAGATTGGTGG
Organism: Hyperoplus lanceolatus; assembly: GCA_026929865.2. Taxonomy (NCBI): domain Eukaryota; kingdom Metazoa; phylum Chordata; class Actinopteri; order Uranoscopiformes; family Ammodytidae; genus Hyperoplus; species Hyperoplus lanceolatus. The sequence goes on from CM049415.1 coordinate 13,507,201, forward strand.
ATCAGTATTTTATTTTAAATGAGTAAACAGTGCATAAATATAGAGAAGCCCACGTATTTTTCTAATGACATGTTACTGGTTATTTTACTAGCTGTGTTCAAAGTAACTCGGCAACACAGGTTTTTTTTTTTGTCCTTGTCCTTTTTTTTGTGTTTTTCCGCGATCTATACAAGAAAGAGGATTCAAGTCACACTCCTCACGGCAGCAGTCTGAACATTACAGGGCTATTGAACTTGGTAAACTGCCGAGCTTTACCAGAAAGAAAGAAGAAAAAGAAACTCCTTCAGACTTTGTGCCTTTGCTCTCTCTCTCTCCCACTCCCTCTTTCACTGTGCCACTGCCGCTGCTGATTAAATGGAAAAGAAAGTCAATCTCTTTTATTCTTGACAATTACCTCAGTGGAAACCCATTGAAGCAATTTGCCATAGCTCTCTTTTGTGGTGAAAAGGAATCATTTATCTGGGGTATATTTGACGAGTCAAAGAGACAAGAAAGCCACCCGTGAGCTCGCACGGCCCTGATAGGGTGTTTCTGATGGGGAGTGTGGCTTTTGACGAAAAAGTGGCTGGAAGAATATAAATGCGCTGTATTTTATTCATCTGAGGTTGTCCAGTCGCCTAATGGTTTCCATTCATGGCTTGGAATAGATTTCACGAGAGAGTTTGTCTGCTTTAGGCTCATATCATATAACTGTGGCTGCTGATCCCTCTGATTGTGATTCCATGTTTTCATATCGCACTATCAATCAAAGGAGTCTGGTTTTCCTTTAGTTCAATCTCTGTCTCCCGAATCCCTTTCCCTCCCTCACATCCTCTCACCTTTTTCCTCACCCTCTTAAATCAGCAAATCTGCCCTTTCCAATTGTGAAATTGAACCTCACTCGAAAAGTATGAAAAACATTACAGTTAAGGAAAACATTGGGGATCGTGTATTTCAATATTATTTTGTATCATATTGATATCATATATATATATTAAATTATATATGGAATATATATAAATACTTTGTCTGACTCATTTTGGGAAAGAATTGGCCTCTCAGAATGTCCTACATCTCAAACAAGGGCCCTGGGCATATTATGACAGAGTGAATGAGTGGTACCAGTTGCATTGGACGACACATTTGTCAGTGTTACCAGCAGGAGGCTTGTGTTTGTATATACAAACTTCAACAAAGGTGTGTCCGTGCAGTTAAGGATATGAACACTTAAACACACACCACCTTCAGGACGGGGAACACACATGCACACACGCACACATAAATAAACACAGGCAGCTTTCCCCCATTTCTGAAATGACCTTGTGTGTTTTTTAATCATTTCGCTCTTAGGGATCTCAAAACGCCCTTGTGATTTCCAGCGGACCACCTGGTGGCCCGCGAGCCATTCCCACTTTGAAGTCTTTTGGACCAGGATTAATTTAATTATACATTAAAGACAATTCTATGATATTGATGGGGTGGCCTGGCAGCCTTGGCACTACAAAGGGTCTCTTACCAGGTCCGAGAGAAACATGAGGGGTTTAACTAATAGCCGTGAATGCACCCTCTCTCCAGGTTCACATTTCATTGAATCGAGGCCATTCTTCTTCATTAAAGTGGCCTGCGTTGTACCCCAAACACACAGCGCATACCAGTGGATGGGGAAATCATTTGTGGCTAAAAATATTTGAAGTTTTATAGTTTGTAACATGGACAAAACAAAGATTTTCAAATGCACATGTCGAGGTGAAGAGTTGTGTAGCCATAAACATGTTGGAACAAAGAGCCAGTGATCTTTTCCCCCCATGGCCTTGCTCTTGGATTTTCTCTCTCTAGAATTCTGTCATAGACCCTTCACCAGTTTGGGCAATTTGGTCCAACAAATCACTGGAGTTAAGAGTCTGAAAACACCAAGGTCTGAGCATTTTTTCCGAGTGCATACCCGCCGCCAAGTGAGCGGGCTGGGACAGAGCTCTCCTTCAGGCAGTTTAGCGGGGCCGATGGGCGGGACTCGGTGGGCACAATGTGCTGGCCTTGGCCTGGCCCGGGCACAGCGGGCCCCGACACAGGCCCTCCTCAGTCCTCATGGCAGCAGACCAGGCCAATTCTGTCAGATTACAGAAATATTTGGACAAACCTTAATCTAAAGGCCCTCGCAATAATAATTTTTTGCCCTCTCTGGTAATGGAGAGGTAGCAATCAGCCTGCACTGAAAAATGTCACTGGTCTGAAGCAAAACAATTTTAAAGATATAACAGTGCTGGTCTTCTTCTTTTTTTTTTTAAGCTCTTCTGCTTTTTCTTCCGGCTCAGTTTGCAACTAAAAATGTACTATACTTTTACTCTGTGAGTCTTCCACCAGTTCTCTTGTGGTAGAAGTTTAAGTGGAGTTCCTTCACAGGGTTGTAATTGTATGCTATAGCCATTGAGCCTATAGTCACAGAGCCCCCAACAGAATTCAAACTATGCCATCAGACCTTAATTCCGCTCCCTTTGCCATTGTTCCCTTGTGACTTGGCTGCTGTAGAGATGGACTGGGCAAATATATATATATATATATATATATATATATATATATATATATATATATATATATAGATAGATAGATAGATAGATAGAGAGAGAGAGAGATAGAGAGATAGATAGAGAGAGAGAGGAATAAGGTGCTTTGAAATGGCCATTGTCCTTTAATTGGAATACCCTTTTTATGAATGACTGATTTACTCTTTTGGGTCGTGGTGGTGGCATCTAGTTTGGGTTTTTTGATTTGCATCTTGTTGTGGGAAGTTGACCCCTCCCCACTTACCTCCTAACTCTCCACATTAACCATTAACTTGAACGAGAATCGAAGTCAGCACAGACCAGCATTTGAGGACAAATGCACTGATCTTTAAGAGATCAACAGATTCATGGCTGTCCCTTAAGTGTCTTCCCAGTAGGCCTGCTGCTGCCTTTCAGTGACAGCTTGATACGTACAGTATATACTGTATATACTGTCTCTGCTGACTGAACAGAACATAAGCCAGATGCAGCCTGTTTGCCGCTACTCAAATGAATATGCAGGCCGATCACAAGCAGGCTTTCACTAGACTTTTGTTTCCTTCATACCTCTCTAGTGATGCCCCCCACCCCCACCGCTTCTTCCCCCCAGAGTTTCCCCTCTTAACCCCGGTGTGTGGGTAGCCTCAGGTGGCTGAGGTTAGGTTAAACAAGCCACCATCAAAGCCATTTACCACTCGGGTCAGAGGAGGGTCAGGGTGCAGCAGGGTGTGTGGTCTGAGGCACCTAACTGGAGGGCACAACTGCCAACCAGCGCAGAGAGCCATTGCCCTGGATGGGAACACAAGCAAGCTGCAACCTCTATTATGTTCAGCTTTACACTCACAAAGCACATCTGCCTGTATAGCCAGCATAACAAACACTGAGAAAAAGACTGCATGTGCTAAGGGAAACGGAAGGATACGTGAAAGAGCTGTTTTCTGCAAGGGGAATGAAGAAAAAACACATCACTCTCATGAAAGTAAAGATTAGTAGGGTGTTGAGGTGCGATATAAGTGTTGATGGCCATTAATCTGAAAATTGCACATCTTTTATGTGTCTGGCAGCTGTGTGTCTGAAAACTCCATAGTGGCCTTTTTGTTCCAGTCCCTTTGAACCGCTGGACATTTTTCACGTTCCTCCCATCCCGCCTCCCCCCAATAGCTTAACCATGATGAGAGTACTGTACAGGCTCATTTAAAGGGTCATTAGCGCTAATCCTCCAAAACAATGAGGAAGCAGAAACAATGTGCTCCCTAGTCCTCTGACTCCGTCCAGGAATAAAGACCTCTTGTCTGCTCCACAGACGTATAGAAAGACGCCTGTTCTACTTATATCACGCTAGATGACAGAAATACATGACTCAATCCAAATGAAAGGGCTTTATGAAAATGACATGAAACATCTCACAGAGGGTTCTCAAGGAAGCAGTTGCAATATCAGAAGAGAGCTTCGGAAGCAGACCACATAATAACTTGCAGATACAAGCATTTCGTTTCTTGAATATACTGTACAGTGTATGAGCCGCCTTTTCAGTTTGGAATACACGCAGCAATGTTTTAAAGCTGGATTTACTGGGTACCGTCACTGCTGCACATGTGCAAGTGTGCCTCGGGGGCAGGAACTCTGGATAAAACACACTTTTTTTTTTTGAAGTGTGTACAAAACAAAAACGCTCAGGACTGACTGTGTTTGAACACACTCATCTAATTCAGTTAATCTTATGCAGTTAATCCTGATGGCCAGCAATGATTAAAGCGGTATTTAAACTTTCCAATCTGGACAATTTAAGCACACTTGAACCTTTTTTTTTAATCTGGAGCCATTTTGAGGTCATTTTCCTATACATATTAATAAAAAATATACAAGGTTTTTTTTTCACCGTTTAATTATGCTTTTGTGCAGTTGATTTGTCTCCCATGAGAAATAAGAATGCATGTGTTTGAATACATTTCCCATGCCGATGGCAATACTCCAGATCAACACATACCATAGAAACACATCAATTGTGCACTAATAGCCCTCTTTGTGGCCACTGGACTTTGACATTATCCACTCTAATAGTTCACTCAGACTGAGGCTGTTTTTGGCACAACGACGCAAAGGCATGCAAGGAAGAAATGTCAGCTCAATATCCTGAATTTTAATTTCAATTTTTAAGTAAGTATATGCTGTTTTTTTGCCACAGGAAAACTTCTACATGTAGCATGGGTCCTAACACAGCTAGCATATCTAGCCCTGCTCTACAAACAGCAGCTGCTAATCTCCATACACTGCTCTTGTCCCACAGCTGGTCATTTCCTCTGGCAGTTTAAAGCTCCATATGTCACCTGCAAAAAAAGTCAGGTTACTTTGGATGGTACATAAATAAATAATTGTGCCGTTTTCCTTTTGATGAGAGGTGACTTTGAAACGGACAGCTGTCAAATGATCCCACGGGTAACGTTTTGGAAGTGTCGAGCTTGCTAGAAGTCCTTTTGGTCATAAATGAACTTCAGACGACCCCGGCAGAGGAAAGTGGATCAAATGAAATTGAGTTAGGATGAGAGGTAACCCACAAGACAAGTGGGAGGTCAACTCTCGGGCCGTGGCAGCAGCTGTGTCGTTTTTCCTGCGTAACTTCGTCCATCGTCCCCTTACCGTAATGCGCGGCACTTTATTAGCCCTGCCATCTCGGGAACGTTTGAGACAGTGTAGCCATTGATACCCCTATATAGCTAACCACATCAGCAACACAAGCTTTGTATCAGATTCCACAATGAGCAGCCTTGTTCGTTTTCTCACCTCTTTAAGACGTATGAAGAGCCTATTGCTAGGAACCACTGGCATGTAAAATTGAAATTTGCGCTGGTTGCTAACATTACACTGGTCGGCTTGACTGGCTTACAGTTGATTTCAAGTCTTTCGCAGCTTATGAGACTTGAGTTCTGCCTAGCTTTGGGCTGCTTCTATTGTTTTTGGGAAGAGTTCCCATTCATGTAGGAGGATTTGGACCTTTACAGAAGGAGAATGTGTTTTTGTGGTAGAAAGCCGTGTGTGTGTGTCCTATGAGTTTGTGTGTCACCATATGTTTGTGCAGTAGTTTTTGTTGTGTGTGTAATTCACTGTAAGGTTCTGTGCACTCTGCCATCCCGCACTGGAGGGGTGTTTGTCCAAACGGCGCCGGTGTTTGCACAGGGCTGTCACCATGACTGGGCCCGCTGGCCCCGAAACACCGCTCATCTGAGACAGGACAGGGCAAAATGCTCTTAAGCTCTGGCCTGTTGCTCTGTTTATGTCAGGCAACAACTAACTAGAGGATAAACAGATAAACAAGTTCAGTGCAAGGACCAGAACATGACTCACATATTCACCCTTTTTGATGTGTTAGGTTAGGGGATGAGAATTTATAGCAGTGGTATCTTATGTTGGGCCATCTGTTTAGCACGTCAATGAGAGTAAGTATTCGCAGCCCTAGGCATTCATTTCATATGTTTGTGTGCGCCTGTATGTGTAGTCGTTGGACAAATACACATGATATAGAGCGTAAGGGCTGATACGGCTTAGTGTTCTCATTATGCTGCGCCAGCTTGTCAGTCTTTCCATCATACTCTGTCATCATCTACATCTACACTCATCGGAACATGTGAAGTCACACGTCATAAAAATTATTGAATATTTCACCCTTTAAACATTTAGATACATAAACGCACACTTAGTTTAGATGATGGCTTCTACTCTTTGCCAATTGGCCGTTTGGCGGAGTAACCCAGTGGGGTTTGACTAGGCTCAGGTGTCACAGTCTTGCCAATTGTTTTCAGGCCATTAATTCAGAATAGCGAGCAGTATGGTGCCACTCAGTGGGATTGCTGTCCATAAGGCACGTTTTTTCACAGGCAAGGATTTTAGCACTTACAGTGACAGAGTTCACCTCACAGCTACAAGCCAATTTTTCATATTTATATATATTATTATTATTTAAATGTGTTTCAAAGCTACATGCTACTTTTAATCATCTTTTCATATTTTGTCCATCTAGTAGGGTTATGGTATATTTTGGGTGTGGATATAATAATCGGCACTACAATATCCATCTTCTCCTGAAGTTGGGGGGAGCTTAGGCTTAGCGTTATTATACATTTTCCAGTGATCTCTGGCATTTAGGCAAAAGGATTTGCAGTCTTTTGTACGAGCAACCATGACATTGTAAGTGAGCAAAAAGGCTGCCGAGCGCTACGTTGAACCAGTGGTAATCTGTGATTGGCGACAGTGGCCGTGGGGTTAATGTAGCGGAACCTTCTCTCTCTCTCCGCCTCTCCGAGCCCCCTAACCCCCCTCCCCCCTGGTGTGGTCCCGTCCTCCCCACAGGCCCTCTGTCACGCTTGACTCACCAGGGGGTTGACTTTTGAGTGACAGGTGGAAGGTGGGCCGCGATTGGCCGACACGGGAGAGTGGGCTGTGGGCTGTAGGTTGTTTGAGTGCAGGCGGCCAATGGCACAGTCTCGGCAGTTTTCCCGAACAACAGCTCCCCAGTAATGATAGAGAGTTTCCGTGTGTGTGAGTGTGTGTTATCTGATACAGGAGGAAAAAAGTGCTTTGGATAAACTGAGAAAAGACCAAACAAAATGAGACTTTTGGCAACCTTTTGAGGTGAGATCAGTGTTTCTAGACCTTTCGCTATACTCTTTTGTTGTTTCAAATGTTTTTATGGGTTGCTGTGATTTTAAGTTTTTTTTTAAGATCAGGAGAGCTTTTTAGGGGAAAGTATTGATGGGATTTCAGTCAGGATGCAACACATGTTGGAACTGTTGGCTAACTTTTCCTTATTGACCATCGAGGGCTAAAATCATTGACATCATTATTTTTGGCTTCTCTGTTTATGGGTAAACCTTTGTGTTTGAGGAAGTTTTGTGACCAGATGCACACCATTTCCCTGCAGTAAACATGCTTAAAAGGTCCTCGATGGAATCTAGGCTTTTTTTCTAAATGTCTTTCTGAGAATATAAAGCAAATCTCTACGCAACTAATTCAATATTGCCCTTGCCTTTTTTTCTCCTATTTTTTTGGTCCTAAATTTTCTCCCTGTGTTTTTTTCTTTCTTCATTCTGTCTCTTCACAGTCGACCAGAGCTGACCGGGTGTGAGTCAGTCAGTGAGTGAGTGAGTGAGTGGCCTTGCTGGACTTTGTCTCCCTCCCTTCACCTCTCCCAGTAAATCCAGCCATCTCCCCATCCCATCTTGTCTCATTGGGGCACCATGCTGGTGCAGTGGCTGGCCTGGATGACTCTGCTGTCTCTGGACTGGGCTCCAGGCAGCTGGGCCTTCACCACCACCAGGGCTCAAGGCCTGCGGGGTCGCATCCAGAGAGACCGCAGGAACATCCGGCCCAACATTATCCTCATCATAACAGACGACCAGGACGTTGAGTTGGGTGAGTTGTTTGGCACACTGCTGCTGCCTGCCCTTTCTGGAATTCTATGGGTTTCTATTCAAATTTCATAAAAAAGATCTTAGAATGTTTCTTTATATACATTTCTGTGTATTTTTTTCTCTTAATCAATTTCTTTGTCTTTGTTGGGAATTTGCATAATGATTTACGTGGTCCTTCTCCACACATGAAATATTAAGTAGAGGCCATAACCCAGAGCCGAATGGCCATCTGGTCTGTTAATGACTGAATTGTAATTTTTTGGCTCTCAGTGAAGTCAGTAAGAAAAAGGTCAAGTGATCTGAATTGACAGAGCTGTGTTTATGCATGTGAAAAATCCACTTCATACATTTTTCTTTGAGAAAAAAAGATGTTTTCATAGTACTAACAATGCATGATAGGACAATATGATTTCAATGAAACAATAGCACTCAGCCGCACTGACCTGCATCCCTCTTCCTCCAGGTTCTCTACAGGTGATGAATAAAACCCGTAAGATCATGGAAGACGGAGGCACGTCTTTCACCAACGCCTTCGTCAGCACGCCCATGTGCTGCCCGTCACGCTCCTCCATGTTGACGGGCAAGTACGTCCACAACCACAACACCTACACCAACAACGAGAACTGCTCCTCCCCTTCATGGCAAGCTCAGCACGAGCCACGCTCCTTCGCTGTCTACCTCAACAACACTGGCTACAGGACAGGTTGGTGACCAAAGACATGCACTTCCATATATGTGTCCTTTTTTCTATATAAAACACTCAGCATTTAGGGTCTGCTGAATGTCTACCAAATACCTATAAGGTGCAGTGCTGGTGATGTTCTCCTAATGTTGAATATGGTAGGGTGGCATTTTTTCTTAGCTTATGATTTGATTTAAGCTTATGATGATTTGGGTACCATGTCACTTTTCGCTGATGTTCTTTCAATCACCAAGTAGCTCCTCCTAGTCCTCCCCTCTATGTTCACTCAAAGCCAGACTCCACTCACTGCCCTAGTGCCTGGATGTCTGCTGTGAGAAATACAAACACGGGCGAGCATGCCAGGTAGCTGTCATGTCCCATCAGACAGTGTCTGTGTGAGTGATGGGCAGGCGTTGGACTGGGCAGCTCGGTGGGGTCCTGTGGGCTGCAGCCACGGCCTGCGGTTTTTCGAGCTGATGCGTTAGTCTGCAATTAGCCGTCTCTGGGACAGGCTGGCTCTCTGCCCAGCCTATCCGAGAATGCTATGCAGTGAAGCCAGGGAGAAAAAAAAAGAAATAGTTCCACGCCACATGCTCTCACACACACACAGATAAAGTCAACCGCACGCACATCATTGATTTGAACAGATTTCCACAGGTAGGCAATAAAAAAATAAGCAATAAAAAAAGAAAACATGCATTTATGAGCCACGACTGCATATTTATTGAAACCCTCCTTTGACTCTCCTTCTTTCCTCTTGCAGCCTTCTTCGGCAAGTACCTCAATGAGTACAACGGCAGCTACATCCCACCTGGGTGGCGCGAATGGCTTGGTTTAGTGAAAAACTCCCGATTCTATAATTACACCGTCTGTCGGAATGGTTACAAGGAGAAACACGGTGCCGATTATGCAAAGGTATGTGTTGCCATAATTTCTTCAAAAGGGACCGTTTACCTCAATCAATCATTTGTTTTTTCCCCTTTATGAACTTATAGACTTGGCCCTGATAAATTGCAGGTTCCACTCCACTTATAAACACAGACAGGGAAGCGCTTCACTTATCACGGGGGTTGTGATCCAGGCCGACAGGAATTTTCATGGGAGAATTAAAGGGGAATGAGCTGACTTAACGTGGCGTCTCCTCTTCCTACAGCATCCTTTTATTATGACGCACCTTACCTCAACGTTTAGACACTATAAAATGGAAGCATATTTATGTGAAGCCAACGTTGCCTGTGCTAAATACCACCCTTCTTCACTTTGTTTTTGTCTCTATTTCTGTCTGTCTGCACTTTTCCACTCCTTTTTGTCTCACTAAAGATTTTTTTTTGCAGAATGATTTTGTGCTATAATTCCACATTTAAAAGGAAATTTTCCCTATTTTACCACCGTCAGACTGTTATGATGGAACACCGTGTTTACACTGTCTTTTTTTGCGGCTCCGGATGGCATCGTCGTCCATCAATCTTGCCCAAATGTTTTTGTAAGAGCTGTCAGTTTGTTTTCGTAGCTCCGTGCCAATATCATCCAACCCAGGTAACGTTAGTCCAGGGTACGTGAGGAATCCATGAGAAGAGGGTTTGCATTTTGGAGACATGTCCAAGTTTTTTCGAAATGTCCTGCCCCCAAAGAGATGGGCAAACAAATGTTTTTCGGACCGCTATTCCCCTCTGCCAACTTGGGCTGAGGTGTAAAGTTACCCACAAGCTCAGGCCCGAGATGTTTACATGACATGGGGCATGGTCAGCAGATTGTGGTCTATAAACCAAATGGACACACTACTTGCTATTTGCTGCCAAAAAATCATTTACCTGCGACCACTGCGGACAAACACACAACTCCTCTCTCTGGATTCACACAGGGTGAGAAGAAGGTCACGGTTAGTCCACACAGAATACACAGCTGGCACCACCAAGTCATTGTGATTAGATGAGGCACTTTCCCCCAGTGATTTCACTACATTTGGTCCCATTTTGTTTTCCGTGTGCAGGAGGATGAGTTCAGGTGAAGGCATTTTGTCAAAGAGCTTTTGTGTCAGATTTAGTTTGAGAAAACGATCCATACTATTTTTGTCATAAAGACACAAAAGTAGCGTGCCTTGCAAACCCAAATGTGACACTTTATCAATGCTAGAGGAAGACAATAATTAACTCCTCATCGTGCAAGTTCAAAGTCCGCAATGGCCTGCTGCATTGACAGTCACACCATGTAGGTTGTTCGTAAAGTGTCAGAATGTCAATTAAAGATGGATGATAGAGTGACTGGCTTTGTATTATAATGTGACTGCCCCTTAGACTTTACCGTCTGCAAAGGCTTCTGGGAAAAGTGATCCTCTTCACCTCCCTGACCGTTTTATAGCAGTTGACCAGGCATTCCCCATGACACTGTCACTTCCTTTTGACCTGCGAGAGACCCCGTCAGGTTTTGAAGAGCTGGGTAACACAGAGCAAACAAGTATGGCAATGCTTTGCCATGTGCACACAATCACCAGCCTCAACCGGGCACATGCAGATGCCAGGCCCTTAAAGCTGGCCATAGCTATACAGCCTAATAATAGAGACAGGAAGAAGCAGCCAAACCCACTTCTGACAGTTCAGGGAAATCACCCATTTACCCTTTAATTCCGAACCTGGCACTCCCTTTCCGCATGTTTTATGCCAGACAGTGGCATGCAAAAACTGCAGGTAGAATGGTTAATCTGCTGTTGGAAACTTGGCAAACGCTATTATATTTTAGTTAGAAGGTGTGGCCTACTGTACATAAAACATTTTTTTTTAAAGTGACTCCATGACGCCTGGAATAAAGATTTGTCTCGCCCCCGTGGGTAGTATGATGTGATAATTTCACATTCCCAGAGTCTAAGCTCTTAAGAATTAGGTACAGTTTTCATTCATTCGGTGCATTCTTTGCCCATGCCACTAAAATGTGAAAAACAGAGCTCTCAGCGTCTTTGTGGCCTTGTATCTTTCCCATCTCCTGTATAGAAATCATCACTCACTCCAGCACATTTCTCAAGCAGTGCCTGAGGCTTTGTATCTTTTGAGGTTATTGTATCTGATTTCTGTTGCTCCATTATCTATACAGAGTTAATCACCGAGAGGGAGAGGAAACGTGTGTGTGTGTGTGTGTGTGTGTGTGTGTGTGTGTGTGTGTGTGTGTGTGTGTGTGTGTGTGTGTGTGTGTGTGTGTGTGTGTGTGTGTGTGTGTGTGTGTGTGTGTGTGTGTGTGTGTGTGTGTGTGTGTGTGTGTGTGTGTGTGTGTAAAGAGAAATGGGGATAAAAATGAAATAAAGCTTAGTAAGAGAGAGAGAGAGAGAGAGAATGGATAGCCCAGAGAGGAGCTGGAGGGGTGGGAGCTGTCATAACAACATACCATTTCAGAGCGCCAGGCTCCTCTCACCATCAAGTGGTGTCACATTCAATAGTGCAGAGATTCACTGATGAGGCAACAGCCCATATACTGTATACACACACACTCAGACCCAAGAGCACACTCACGTTAACACACACACACACACACACACAGAGGCAAGCTGCCAGCTGTTGACTCGACAGATTGGTAGTGTAGTGTACTCAATGGCCCCAGTTCATATCCCCACTGGCCCCTCTGCATTTATTTGAAAACGACTGGACGAGGGGGGGAAAGCAACATGTCATGGTGATTAGACTGGAGTTGTATCAAAGCCTGTGTTGTTTCCCTCTAATTCCACCTTCTCTTTTAGCTTTTTCCAGATACGATTTCATCTCCTGCAGCACCTCATAATGCCTATTTATTTATCCTGGTATTTGCTCTTTTTCTGGCCAGGACTATTTCACAGACCTGATCACCAACGACAGCATCAACTATTTCCGCATGTCCAAGCGCATGTACCCGCACCGTCCCGTGATGATGGTCATCAGTCACGCCGCTCCCCACGGCCCAGAAGACTCGGCTCCACAGTACGCTGAGCACTTCCCAAACGCTTCGCAGCACATGTAAGTCACATGAAGACTTTCACACCCACTCATCAAGGTTCCTACATAGGACTTTTGTATGGTAATGCGAAATGCATGTCCGGGGCCTATATCTGGAGTTCATATACACACATACTTTCCAACCATAACATTAAGAAGATCAGTGATGGCTTCTTTTTTTTTATTTTTTTTTTTTTACGGAGCACTGCTTCTCATGCCAAGCCCACATTGGCCTCCCACAACTCTCATCGCTGGGCTGAGGCAGCACTTCAAGACTCCGGGTCGTTCCATGGCAACATGCCCTGTCGTCTATTAGTGGGCCCTCTAGCAGGCTCCAAGGGTGCACTATTCCACTGGGCAGAGGGGGGTGGGGTATAGGGATGGTGTTTTAGAGAAGGAGACATAGGGTCCAAGGCTTCAATACTGCCATTTCTTTTTATTATATCTCTTAAAGCCCCTGTAAACCCAAATACACAAAATACTTCCAAATACCAACTATTTAGTTTGGGGTGTTAGTTACGTGATAGTAAGCATCTGAAAAGAGTTAGGCATATGTATCAATCCAAATTAAAGATATTGTCATTAAGGTTCAATAAACTTTACAGTAATTTGGTTTAGATGTGGCGTGCTATGCTCTGGTTCTTATGACACAGTAAGTCATTTGAACCAATCATGGCAATCCTCTGCCCGAACGTTGGAGACCGTTTGATACACGCACAGAGTTCTGTTAAACAGTCTCTAGACAGTAAAAAAAGCAGGTTTTTTAACCCATATATTAATATAGCACTTTCTCCTACTTCCTTCCTCTCACTTACTATCAACTTAACATTCCCCACAGTCTGTTTGTTCTCTTGTTCTATCTGCACATCTCTGTTAGTGCCTGTCTCTCTGTTTATCTCTCTTTCCGTGTCTCCCAGTGTCTTGTCCCACTTTCTCGTCCCTAGCTGCGTTCCCTCCCTCCCTCCCTCCCCTCATGCCAAACTTCCTGATCCTGTCCATATCAATCACTAGTTTCTCCCTGCAGGCTCTTGGGACGAGAGGAATGCATTGTGCGCTTTGGAACACCCTTTGTGACATTATTAATTTATTTTTAGCCTCCGGGCGGCGAAAGGGGGCTGGAGCAGGGGGCCCAGGGGTGACTGAAGGGGTTGCCCGAGCAAATGTGGGTGTGTGGGTGCAGTTTGTGTGGAATATGTGACGCGGTTACCGCGGCAGCACAGGTGGTTGATATGGGTGGGTGTTTGTTTATTTATGTGTTTGTTGATGACGCACTTCCTTAACAGCTGTGGAATTGTCTTTATTTTCACTGGCAGATGTTGTGGAAGAAATTCCTTTTTTAGGATATGATCTTGACACTATTTCACTTGTAAGTCGAAGCAGTTGGAAATTCTCTACGAGAAGCCGGCAAGCCCCTGGTAAGTTCATCCCCTAATGGAAAAGATACTAGTGAAAATCTTGTCTGGTCTGCCACTTTGGGAATCGGTATACCTCAAATTTGCAATGTGCAGAGTTGGAAAGAGACAGCGTGGCAGTGAAGGAGGAGCCGCCTCATGAATCAAACGAGCGTCTGTGCTCTTGACAGCAACAATAGCAGGGGAAGGTTTGATGTTAATGCCATTAACATTCCTTACTGAAGGTGTTTTAACCCTGTCTCTTGGTTGTAAGTAGAGCTCCTGACTTTAATTTAAACACTATAGATGTGGGAGCAGTTTCTCAATGGCATGTCTCTCTATAGCTGCGAGTGAATGGAAGTTATTTTTGTCATAGCCCGACACATTGCCCCAGGGGAAAGTCCCTTATCCTCATGTGGGATGTGTCTTTGTCAAGTTTTGTAAGGTCAGGAGGCATTGTGGGGTTAACAGCGGGCAGGCCGTGGGCTACTGTTATCCAAGGATAAGACTTGCATAGCACCACCTATATGGTGACAGGTGGCAGGTGTGACCTCCCCTCCTATGGACTGGCTTCATTCCACTGACCTCTGCATTCCTGGTCTCCCGGTGCCCAGGGACCCATACTTTGGTGGCCCATTGCCCAGAGACAGGTTCCTTTGTGGGGCTTATTAGACCGCCTGGCTAGGTGGGTGAAGAGTTCACTCTTCTTACAAAGCGGGCCTGAGGAGACAGCTCACTCAATCAGAGCAAAGCAGCTCCCATAGCAGGTCTTCATTAAGTATGTAATTCTTGATACTTTGTCCAGCCCACTGTTTATTCAGGGGGATAATCTGTTTTAAGATGGAATTATTCATTGTAGAAAGGAAATGATTAGTTATTGTGACATTGCATTACCGTACATATTCTCCTTGACTTCACGGCTAATGAACAGGTGAACAGCTTCTCTGGGCTATAACTCCACCAACATGACCGCTTCTCCCTCCCTCTTGCTCTTTATCCACGCTTGTTATTCCCCCCTCCGTTTCAAATGAGCGTGACTTATTGAGTTTTCGGTCCAGAAGTTGTTGCAAACTTGACTTTGGGGCCTATTATTTTCGTAAGCATGTGCCAACCCTCAAATGACTCGTCCGTGCCAAGAGCGCAGTGGAGCGAGCAGACTCTCGTCTCTGTGCGAGGGAGGAGAGATGGACAGAGAGGGAGAGGTGTGGAAAAACAGCCAGGCTAACTAGCCGAGCATTAGGACGTCTCCCTCAACAAACAGAGCGGCTATTGATGCGTGTCAAAAACGCAGTGGACAACGGTGGCACCTGTTAGCGAGCAGTAGTTTGCAAAAAGTAGCAGACAGGTGTGTTTTGGCATCTTAAACGACGTCTTGGTTAACTGCTACTTGCTGTGTTAACTCACATCGAGGAGGACATTCATAAAGACTTTCTATGCCACTTCATCGGGCATACAGTAAACAGTATGTATTTTCTATTGGTTCTAAATACAAGCATTCTTTTCCCCCTTGCTCCCTTCTTTGTGCCCTCACAGCACCCCCAGCTACAACTATGCCCCAAATATGGACAAGCACTGGATCATGCAGTACACAGGCCCCATGAAACCCATCCACATGGAGTTCACCAACTTCCTCCATCGGAAGAGGCTGCAGACACTGCTCTCTGTGGATGACTCGGTGCAGAAGGTATGTGTATTTTTTTATATTTTGCATTTTTAATAACCGGGGAAGTGCGCTTTAGTCGTCTATCTTCTCTTTTTTCTCACTTGTTTTTTTTTTCACGCCTCAGGTCTACGACATGCTAGAGGAAACGGGAGAGCTGGACAACACTTACATCATCTACACAGCAGACCATGGCTACCACATTGGTCAGTTTGGACTGGTTAAGGGCAAGTCCATGCCTTACGACTTTGACATCCGCGTGCCGTTCTTCCTGAGAGGCCCCAACATAGAGGCAGGGGCCGTGTAAGTTCAAACTAGTTATAAGAGTTTCTTTGCTCAAAAAACTTCATTGTCCCCACATTGTAAAAAGAAAATCAAGAATGAACTGTACTGTGTGTATCTTGATGTCCTTTCTGGATAAGTTTTTTCTTTGTTTGTCCAGACTCCTTGCTTTTGTTCATTAATATCACTGAATGTATTTGTTGTACAGAAACCCTCATCTGGTGCTGAACATTGACCTAGCTCCCACGATCCTGCACATTGCCGGGCTGGACACTCCTCCAGATATGGATGGAAAGTCCATCATGAAGCTGCTGGAACAGGACAGGACTGGCAACAGGTCTGTATGGATCCAAGCATGCCATGCCGTACAGTAATTACATCATTTTCATGTGAGATGTGCAATAGCCCTGTTTTATTTTATGCTATTATATTGAGCAATTTGCGCTTTGCTCCAGCTTAGCACAAAGTGGGTTCCGGGCAGTTTAATGGATTTTCCTTGGCTGTGGTTGGCTTTCACTGATGTTATTTCTTTTTTAAGTTTCCTGTGGAATTTGTTTGCAAGTCAAATCATTTGTTTCTCTGGCAAATCCACCGTGTACGGTCTAATATGAAAGCAAAAATCATTGTCCTTTACCAGGCGAGTGAAGAGTACACACACCTATTGTTGAACATGAATAAAATCACATACAAAAAAACACATTTCCAGAACATCGGAAAGAACTGGGATAATCAAATTATGGCTTCAAGGAACATTTACACCATTCCCTTTAAACCCACAAGGTCATGAGCTCATGATCAGCTCCCATTGTGTTGGCCGGCTGCATGCTTGACACACTGTGACCGCCAGATAGTGTTTGCATAGGTCACATGAATTCTATAAACTTTTTATTTAATTTTTTTTTGTGTTTTTTCCAGATTCAAAACCAACCGGAAACCCAAAGTCTGGAGGGACACATTCCTGGTGGAGCGAGGGTAAGTCTTTATTCTCTATTCACACCACAGGCAACTCTGTGTCACTGCAGAGCATTGTGTGTCACACAAACCTGACAAGACATTTCTGTGAACCCTGAAAATGTGCGAGGCTCAAATGCACTACCCACTCTTCCAACCAATGCAGCCTGCCTCCCCTCCCGGTTACTTGCTATCTGACAGACATTTCCTGACCACAGTCGGCTTGGACGGCAACCATCGGTGGAAGAGGTTGAAATATTAAACGTTTTTAATTTTTTTGGTCAAAGCTTTAAGCAGCTTGCGAATGCAGTTCACGCAACAGGCTCTGACGCACATGTTAACCAGGTCATTTGATCGCTTACAACAAGACAAATAACAAGCAGAGCCTTTGTCTTCTGATGGGGCCCTTGCATTATATTGAACACAGGTTCGGAGCCGACCCTAAACCTGACTTTGCCCTGCTGCTCTCGCTCCGGCGGAGACAGACGGAAGATACATTACAATAACATGGTAGAGAGTAGACATGTGCAAAATAAACAAAGGGCTAGCCAGGCTGAGGATGATGTTACCTGAGGAATGGCTTGAAGGCTCACACTCAATCCACTCACATGACATGTCACCAGCTTCCTCCACGGGGTGGAATGCAGCAATGATGCTGAATCACCCACCCCCTCCCTAAGACTGTTATCTTTGTTGTGCACGCAATCGCATACAGTACATGCTCCCATACAAACCCTGTTATTTCTTGATTCAACCTTTCCTCTGCTGCCAGCAATATGTTGCCGAAAACGGATGCCTGCAATGTGTCAGCCGGCTTTTGTTCGCTTTAACATGTAAAGCTGTGGTAATGTGCAGGGGTGCGCTAACAGAAACCCGGCAACTTTGAGATAAATAATCACAATGGAACTTGTATTCACATGGTACAGGTGGCTAAGCAAAAAGAAGAAGAAAAAAAAGGTTTTGAATTAAATAAATAGAGGAAAGACATTGGGAAACTGGTGCACTGGTTGAGGCCACATAGTGTTGGCAGCATGTATAATGATACTGTATATTACAGTATGTCATGTTCTTCCATACAGCTGCTGTTTTTCCCCCTACTATCATTTCCTCACGATCCCAATTTTTTTTCAAAATCATTGGCTTGGCCCCCTTGGTCTCCTTTCCACTAATTTGTCAGCGACTACGTCAACATCTGCGGCCATGAAAAAAAAGAAAAGAAAAAAGAGTTTGAAAGAAGCACTGGTTAGCTCCACCGCTATTCCTTCTGACGCATGGTCGTTGTGTGACTAAGAAGAACTAGCCAGTCTTACGGAAGCGCTGTGTATGAATTGAGTGTGACCTTTTGCTCTGTAGGGGTTTACGCTCTTTGAATCCATTCCTCCCATTAATCCCACACTGTTTATAAAGGCTGTCTGCTCCTGCGCCTGTCTCTAAATGCTGAGATTAGCCTCTGCGCAGACCTCTCTCATTGCTTTACTCCGGCACAGATGCAGCAGCTAATGTGTGTTTTGCACAGAGCCATGTGATATGATTTTGAACGTCCTTACATGACCTCACAGTTCTAGTACCTCTCGCAGCCTTTTGAAACACTTTGACTGACAGCTGGGAGGGACCTTAAGTAGAGAATCGTATCATCTACGTAATGTAGCCATCAGGGAGAGAGAGACACCGACTAACAACTGTTCCGTTCTTTAATCACCCTTGGCTAAGAGAGCAAGAGACTACAGCCAAGCCACTGTGTGTGTGTGTGTGTGTGTGTGTGTGTGTGAACATTGGCTGTTTTCCCCCCTAGAGACTACGGTATCGGACAAGACAACGGCCTTACTCTTAAAGGGGGACAGGTTGTCGCCGCCATTCTGTCTGTGGGTCGCAAGCAGCCAGGGGCCGTGTTGGCAAAAGGAGTTGGAGGAGAGGGGTAGTGTGGTGATGGTGGTGGGGTTGGCATGGCCCTTTAAGCAGAGACTCCAGCCAGGCCTTGTGGTGGTAGGGAGGGGGGGGGCTTGTCCTGGAGGGAGCTGAGAGGCACTCGTGTGTGTGTGTGTGTGTGTGTGTGTGAGGCTGAGTTCGAGCTCCGTGCCCAAACACTCTGGCTGGCACAACACTGACTGCTAAATAACTTAATCCATTCACTGGCCATGACCATAAGAAAAGACACTACTACTGGACTGTGGACTGCCCATGACAGAAATACAGTTAAAAAAAACAACAGGAAACGCAATATTTAATTGAGCTCTCTTGAGGTTCAGTAACACTTTAAAAAGTTTCAAAGTATATTGACTAACTGAAGTCCTTTTTTTTCTCTCTGTTTGCAGAAAGATCCTGAGAAAGAAGGAGGACTCGGTGAACACTCAGCACACCAACAGCCTTCCCAAGTACAAGAAGGTCAAAGAGACGTGCCAGCAGGCCGAATTCCAGACGCCCTGCGAACAGCCCGGACAGGTAAAGACATAAACACCTATTCCTGCAAAACCTTTTGAGTTCCTCTGATATCCACCCAGGAGAGTTTCTTTGCTTCTACTTTAGAACAGTAATGATTACCACTCTCGATGGACCTATGTTGAACTATTCCACAGAGCCACAAGTGAAATAGTACATCATTTGGTTCATAATTGGACCCTTTCTCTTGCACTGTTTTTGTGGTGCGTTCATTTGTCGGCACGTCCCTTTCATCTGTGCCTATTAATTTTCCTGGCAGACCAACCGGCCAAGCACTACAGTATGCGGCCTTGGGAGCACACAGACCAGAACAATACAAATTGTTACAAGTTTCAGGTAGCGATAAATGACGGGCAGAATTTTCTAAAGGGGCTGACTAATGCAACCCAGATCCACTTTTATGGTCACATAAATGTGTGTATGTAACAATCAGTTATTAAAGACAGCAATGGAGGTGTGTGTGTGTGTGTGTGTGTGTGTGTGTGTGTGTGTGTGTGTGTGTGTGTGTGTGTGTGTGTGTGTGTGTGTGTGTGTGTGTGTGTGTGTGTGTGTGTGTGTGTGTGTGTGTGTGTGTGTGTGTGTGTGTGTGTGTGTGTGTGTGTGTGCGTGCTGTGTCTCGTGCGAGTGAAGTATGCTCGTGCACCTGTAATAGTGCACAGACGATGTGTCGAAATGTAATGTTTTCACAGCAGACATCATAATGTGTTGCCGAGTGGCACGGACGATAAGATTTGGTCATAAATGGCCCGTCTGGCGTGATTTAACATGGCCTCCCAGTGAGCAGTGTGAAAGCCAGTCCCCCAAATGGCACCTAAAACACGACAGTGACAAGTGCTTTATTTCATCTCTTCATTTTTGTCCTAATCTCTCTTTCTCTAGCTCTTATGTCTGTTAACATGCAGAGAAAAAGCACATTGTCAGAGGGGGGAAAAAAGACCTGAAGCATTGTGCTGATTGAAATAATTATAGGGATCTTCAACGTAGACTTTAAAAAACCTCAGTCTTGGATGTGATTAAGGTTAAAATGGATGTTATTTTTTTTGTTATAAGCCTAAAAGCGATTTGCCTTTTGAATTTGACCACATGCTTTGGTTCTCACAGAGCAGCACAGCCCTCTGTTGTTTTTGTCACAGTAGTGCTGTTGCGGTCCTTTGTAATCGGTCATGTGATAACAGTATGGGGCTTTTTTATTTATTGTGGGAATAACCAGATTAACTCACCAGGGATATAAAGGAAAAACCCATGTAACCTTGTGTTTTTTGAGGGTACATGACATGTGTAGAGCCCCTTGCGGTATATATATTTGGGTCTTCAAATTTTACCACTCATCTTTCAGCATGCATGGTCACGGTCACGTTACTGCAAACGGTATACTGCTGCTGCTTTGCCTTTCTTTATAAGCACTCGCAGGAGGGGAAGGGAGGGGCTTGGGGGAAGAGGATAACAGGAGACAGAGATGCTTTTCAACCCGCAGTGACAACATGTCTCCCTCTGCGTCTTGTCTAATGGCTGATGTAACGGCTGTGTTGGGCCCGTAAAGCTCTCTGTCACTCTATCAACCTTTCCAAAAAAAAAAAAACGAAAAACCTGATCCTTCCGCCTTACGGCCCCCTCTTTTGTTTGGACCCTTGTTCCCACACTCGCCACTTGATTGTCCGCATCACCCTCCTCCGCAGATGTGTCTCTTCCATTTAGACAAAACCATAACTACTTGCTGCAATAATAAACTTCCACTTTTGGTCTCTGAGCGGGAATGGTTGTCAAGACAAGAAAAGACTGAGAGGATGTTAGGCAAGTGCGTGGATATGTATTTACACAATTACACCGGTGACGCACTTGGCGCAGACATTGCTACACGCTGTGGGAGTGATTGGGAGTTTTTCACTTGTATTATTCGCTAGACACCACCAGACACACAGGCCCAAGTTCTCACTCATGTGCTCATTCTGGTTTATCTATCCTCCCGCTGCTTTTGGACACCATTCTTTCCCCACAGGCTGAGTATTTTCCTGATATTTCCGTCAGAGGCAGCATGTGTTTCTCATGGAGTTCCTGTAAAACCAGAGTTTCAGATTAAAGTTTTAATTATTTTTTAGAACATCTATGGACACTTCATTCAATGCTGAAGTGAACATGTGGAGATCTCTAAAACAGGGATCAAGATCAAGGATGCTTTGGAGTGTTCTAATTGGTAGAAATCTGCACATAGGAAATCAATTAGGAGAGACAACGCTTGAAATAATTCACGAGGGTTGGGGGATATTAATTCTCCCTGTTTTTTATTTTGTTGTTTTTTGGGCAGAAATGGCACTGCGTCGAGGAGATCACGGGCAAGTGGAGGATCCAGAAGTGTAAGGGGGGTTCCAAAGAAGGCTCCAGGAAAAGGGCCCGCAGCCTGAGCCCTCGCGGCAGCTTTGACACCCGAGACAAGGGCTGCGACTGCGGGGACGCCGCCTTCAAAGCTCCCAGGGGCGAGCGCCGCTCCCACCGACAGTTCTCTTCCTCCAGCCAGCGTGAGTACTCATGTCTGGGTTCCAATACGCATAGTCCCCTGCTATTAAGTATGGTTGGAAAAAATATGTAGGATGTCCAAATACATGTCGTCAGATGAAGCATGCTTAAAAAAAATACCCTGGTGCCCTACTACATCCGGAGACGATTCTGACCCACAATCCACTGTGCACCTGAAGTTACCTCACATCGACGGAGCCTGTGAAAATAACCAGGAATGCGACGTATATACACTTTACATTTATAAAAAAATACAAGTATTTCCCAAAAGTATGCTAAAATCATACTTTTTATGATCAGCTGCAGGTTGCAGAAATGTTAAAAGAAAAGACTATGCGATTTGGTACGCAGTGTATGTTTAAAAAAATCTGAAGTGATTCAAAGTGATGGGGGATTAGATCTAAGTGTGTAGGCGTTATTTGTGGTTATTTCCGCTCAACAGTAGAGGATAAGGCACGGTGGTGGTGACGACCGCTTCAGTCAACAGCCAGCTTTTATTTCTTAACTTGAAACATGGTATTGATGTCTGTCTCTCTTCTATACCGTTTGGAGAGAGAAAAAAATAAGTAGTCTGCAAAGGCTCAAAGCCTGATTTCCTGTAATGGATTATTTATGCTCTAAGGGGAGACAGATGCATAGAAAAGGCAAACATCCTGCAACAAGTCCTGCAATTTGTTCCGTGGATGTTGCCTTTTGTGTGCGTGTGTTTGCGTGATTTCAAATGATTTGATGCCCTCTAGTGTTGCTTGGAAAAGATGCAACTGAAGTGTGAACTTGAAATTATACTTGATGTCAGAAAACAGTAACATGCTGTTGGAACTAAAATAAGCTCTGAAGAGTATAATACATTCCTGTCGGATCACCCATGCACCAAAGAACACCTCGTTTTTTTCCCCCACCCACCACCAAAAAGAAGCGTTTCTTTTCTCTGCCCTTCTTAAGTACAATACATGGCTTGACTCTTTTAACATGCATTTCTAGGTTTCCGGCCTCGTTTTGTCCACACCCGGCCAGCCAGGTCTCTGTCCGTGGAGTTCGAGGGTCAGATATATGACATTGACCTGCAGTCTGACGATCAGTCCGGTGTGCGCCGCCGCGTCATCTCAAAGCGCCACTACAACCCAGAAGACCCAGAGTTCAACCTAGGGACGGGTGACGGTTCAGAGGAGATGCTAGCAGATGATACCAACGCTGTGGGATACCTCAACTCTGTGAAAGTCACCCATAAGTAAGAGGAAACGCGGACCAGCCTTTTTTTTAACAATTTAAAGTGCTGCTTACTGTCAAAATGAGCATCATATGACATTTGTTTGTCTTTTTCGTGTGTTTTAAGGTGTTTCATCCTTATGAATGACAGCGTACATTGTGAAAGAGAGATCTACCAGTCCTCTAGAGCCTGGAAAGACCATAAGAGCTATGTGGACCAGGAGGTGAGAGACACACACACACACACACACACACACACACACACACACACACACACACACACACACACACACACACACACACACACACACACAGACAAACACACTGATAAGACATAATACGACTGATGGTATATGTAATGCATGTTTATTTCCAGATTGAAGCACTTCAAGAAAAAATCAAAAATCTGCGGGAAGTGAGAGGTCACCTGAAGAGGACTCGACCAGACGAGTGCGACTGTGGAAAGAAGGGGTGAGTGGTTGATACGTCACTTCCAAATTACATTTCTCCCCATATACAGTCATATGAAAAAGTTTGGGAACCCCTCTCAGCCGGCATTATAATTGACTCTGCTTTCACAAAAAAAATATAAAAGTGGTATGTCTTTCATTTACCAGGAACAGCTAAGTACTGGGATGTTTTCCAAACAGAGATTTTTTTTAAAAGCAGTATTTGGTTTTATGAAATAAAATAAAATGTGAGTTGTGTGTTCTTTTGTGTTTGTTGATTTTAATGCCTGTAACAGCATGTAAAACTGATGACTTTAAACACAAAGTTGGTTGGATTATGTTGTTAAGCCTTGAACCTCATAGAAATGTCTGTTTAATCATGCAAAAATGTATTTTAGGTGCCTAAATGCAAGTTGCACTTCTCTTTGACTCTCTGCTGAAGTGAGACAGAATGGGATCATCAAAACAGCTCCCAAAAGATCTTAAAAACAAAGATTATTCATTGTCATGGTTTAGGGGAATGCTACAAGAAGCTTTCCCAAAGGTTTCAATTATCAATTTCTACTGTAAGGAACGTTGTCAGGGAATGGAAGGACACAGGCACAGTTGCAGTTAAACCCACGTCTAGCAGACCGAGAAAAGTACGAGAGCGGCATATGCGGCGGATTGTGAGAATGGTTGCACACAACCCAAAGATCACCTCCAAAGACCTGCAAGAACATCTGGCTGCAGATTGTGTATCTGTACATGGTTCTACAATTCAGTGCAATTTGCACCAAAACATCTGTATGGCCGGGTGATGAGAAGGAAGCCCTTTCTGCGCCCACGCCACAGATACAGTTGCATGGAGTATGCTAAAGCTCATTTAGACAAACAAGCTTCATATTGGATGAAAATGATTTGGACTGATGAGACAAAAATTAAGTTATTTGGTCTTTATAAAAAGCAGATGTGTTGGTGCAAATTGCGCTGAATTGTTGAACGATGTACAGATACACAATCTGCAGCCAGATGTTCTTGCAGGTCTTTGGAGGTGATCTGTGGGTTGTGTGCAACCATTCTCACAATCCTCCACCTATGCCGCTCCTGTTTTTTTCTTGGTCTGCCATGCCTGGGTTTAACTGCCACTATGCCTGTGTCCTTCCATTTCCTGACAACGTTCCCTACAGTCGAAATTGACAATTGAAACCTTTGGGAAAGCTTCTTGTAGCCTTCCCCTAAACCATGACAATGAACAATCTTTGTTTTTCAGATCTTTTGGGAGCTGTTTTGATGATCCCATTCTGTCTCACTTCAGCAGAGAGTCAAAGAGAAGTGCAACTTGCATTTAGGCACCTAAAATACATTTTCTCATGATTAAACAGACATTTATATGAGGTTCAAGGCTTAACAACATAATCCAACCAACTTTGTGTTTAAAGTCATCAGTTTTACATGCTGTTACAGGCATTAAAATCAACAAACACACAAGGGTACCCACATTTTTGCACAGCCAGTTTTTCACATTTTATTTTATTTCATACAACCAAATACTGCTTTTAAAAAAAAATCTCTGTTTGGAAAACATCCCAGTACTTAGCTGTTCCTGGTAAATGAAAGACATACCACTTTTATATTTTTTTTTGTGAAAGCAGAGTCAATTATAATGCCGGCTGAGAGGGGTTCCCAAACTTTTTCATATGACTGTATATTTCCTTATAAAAAAATCCTATTTGGATTCCACAGCTGAAAAAAAGTTTTCTGTCTGGTCCTTAGTCTCTTTCTCTGTTTATTAAAAGCAGCTATTATAGCAAAGGAGAGAGAAACAAGGAAGGGAGATTGAAGAACAGGAATGATCAACTCCATCCGTTTAAGTGAGTTTCTCTCCCGCTTTGACTGTGGGTTATGTCTCATTTAGTGTAAAAAATATTGTGTCTTGTGCCGAGTATCTGCATGGTCACTGCATGTCAGTTTGAAACATACAGCTCACCTTCATCTAGATGACTTCAGTCCAGTCAAGCATGCGATTGTTTTGTGTGTGTGTGTGTGTGTGTGTGTGTGTGTGTGTGTGTGTGTGTGTGTGTGTGTGTGTGTGTGTGTGTGTGTGTGTGTGTGTACTGTTATGTGTTGATGATGTTTGTGAAACCCCAAAAGAACATTTTCACACTGTTTTTGGTCCCTGAATGTTTAAATGAAAAGGCAGATGTATGGCCAGGGACCTTTTGTGTGTGTGTGTCTGGAA
Organism: Hyperoplus lanceolatus; assembly: GCA_026929865.2. Taxonomy (NCBI): domain Eukaryota; kingdom Metazoa; phylum Chordata; class Actinopteri; order Uranoscopiformes; family Ammodytidae; genus Hyperoplus; species Hyperoplus lanceolatus. Next base: position 13,532,867 of record CM049415.1, read on the forward strand.
GCGATTGAGTCGCACGGAATGACTCAACAGAGGGGGAAATCAGACAATCCCTCAAACACAGCGATCAACTTGCAACCAGGAAACATTGGAAACAGATTATGCCGATACAAAGCAGCTGTGTGTTTTGTGCGCAGCGCCGCACTCTTAGCGTTCGGGGGCTGTGGAGGAAAGAGAGGGGACAGTGGCTAGAATGTCATCCCAGAGAAAATTGGACATAGCGAGGAGCTTAAACATGAAAGCAAAAGAGACTGCCGTAACCTAGCACTTGCGGTTGCTGGCAGCGTAGAATGGCAAGGGGCTGATGATGTCATCTTTTGCGTGGAACTGTTTTGTAACTAACTCCCGTCTGGTTTGTGGTCTGGGCAGGGAGACGGAGCAGGAAGCGGACGGCAGGGCTCAGCTGTACAACGAGATCCGCCGCAGGAAGAAGGAGAGGAAGGTGAAGAAGAGGCAGAAGAAAGGAGACGACTGCAGCATGCCCGGCCTCACCTGCTTCACACACAACAACGACCACTGGGCCACGGCTCCCCTCTGGACATGTATGTTCACAGTCTATATGGATTTTCTATATACTTCAAGTGAAGAATATATACCAAGAATAAGTACTGTAGAATAAATAACTAAATTCTGTACATCTTCACTTCCTCACTTGATATTGTGGAAAGATTTGAGGGCAGTGATGGACCAGATTCCATCTTTAGGAACTAGCTTTTCTCATCCTTGAAGCCCCACCGTAGTTTCTGTAAATTCTCAGAACGGGAGCTGGTAAACACGGAGCGTCACAATGGAGGACTTTCACCAATACATGACGCCCAAAATTACACACTGTACCTTTTTTATTTCATCTGGCACATCTATATGACTATAATAATGGATCTCAATTGCTGTCTAGTGGGCGGATTCTGTGCGTGCACCAGCTCCAACAACAACACCTACTGGTGCCTGAGAACCATCAACGAGACCCACAACACGCTGTTCTGCGAGTTCTCCACCGGCTTCCTGGAGTACTTTGACCTCAACAATGACCCCTACCAGGTGGGTGATAATCTGGCCACAGTCGTCTGGCTTGCCCTGTCAGACTGTCATTTAAATCATCTCTTGTAGTAATTTCTTATGCAGGTTTGTTTGTAATTGGGTGGGATATGGGTGGGGTATGTTTTGGTAACAAAGGGAAAAATATGTATAATCCATTGTACAGTAATTGTTTTTGTAATTTAATGAAAAAACCTTTGAAGAAAAGTATCAAAATGAAAAGAAAAAAAGCTACTTTCTCCAGCTCTTTCACTTTCTTCATTTTCAGGAAAAAGATAAATATATGTTCCTAATTCATTTTAATAGATTTATTTTGTGGGATCAGCGCCAGCATGCTATTTCATCCTCCTACCCTTTTCCAGGAAACTGATATTAACAAATATAAACAACCGTGAAGCTAAAACAAAAATATGTGTGTTTCTCTCTCTCTCTCTCTCTCTCTCTCTCTCCCTCCCTCTCTCCCTCCCTCCCTCCCTCCCTCCCTGTGCAGCTGACCAATGCTGTGTATGCGGTGGATCGGGAAGTGCTGAACTCTCTCCACGCACAGCTGATGGAGATGAGGAGCTGTCAAGGTCACAAGCAGTGTAACCCTCGCCCGAAAAGCTTGGATACAGGTAAAAAAAAAACATGATCACTTTTTAGCTTTATTGTATATACATTCTATACCCTACAGTACCTGTCCTAAAAAGGGTCTGTTCACATGCACTGTCTCACTGAGTCATATTAGATGTGTTATGCAAACGATGGCTGAAACAGATTTCACGCACAGATGACTTGGGGTGAAGTTGATTAAAGATGATTACATTTGAATTAGTTTGAGTCATACACACACGTCAAATATTTCCATCTAGTCTACTGCTGTGTTTTTACATTCTGTTTCAGTCTGAGTCGTGTGTGTGTGTGTGTGTTCGTGTGTATTTTTGCCCTCACCTGCATGCTGCATGTGTTTGGGGGACGATCCACTCAGTGATTTTTGCTGAAATTTTCAGGTGGAGGTCAAGGAATCATCACCGAGTCTTGTGATTTGATGTGTTCAATGTTTTTCTTCAAAATGACACACACACACACACACACACACACACACACACACACACACACACACACACACACACACACACACACACACACACACACACACACACACACACACACACACACACACACACACACACACACACAGCCAAGGACCTTCCTCTCTGCCATTACAAAAATAGAGTTTGAGCGTTTTTGAAAAAAGTATTTTACAATCAAATCAAAGACATGTTCCAGTTGTACGTCCTGGCCATCATCCCCTTTTGAGTGTTACAGATATTTTTTGCGGGATGCTGTCATCAAGGCATTTGAGGCTGTCATTGTATTTGAGCCCGTCATGCATCACTGCTATAATCAGCCACAGTGTTTCCTTTAGTACCACCACCACTAGTGCTTGGTCTGAGCGTCCTCGCATAGCACGCACCCCGGCGATGGTAGGCGGTTAATAAGTAAATGCCTGTAAGGGCCCGAGCTGCAGCGTTCGTGTATGGCACATAAAACTGGCCGCGTTGTTTATGTCCTGGGGGATAAAAAGTAAATGTGTGTAATTACCAGCTGGAGAGCGGTGCAGTGGAGCGGCCAAGCTTTGCTCTGAGAAAAAACCTGATTGTGTTTCAGTGCTGGCACGCCGGACTTGTCAAAAAACCATGCCAACGCATGTCACGAAGCAGCCCCTAAGAATCTCTTTACTCGCACACAGGCCGCCCTGGCTCATGTGCACACCACGCCAGCCTCCCAGAATCAATGAAATTGCTGTTTGTGGTTACGTCAAGCGAATGTTTTTGTTGGAGGAATAGATTGTTAAAATGTAAGCGGTCTGGTGAAATGGCTTTAGCAGGCGCTCGCAATGTATTTACGGGAGAGTGACTTCACCGTCATTATCGCCCGGGCCGGTTAATCGTGAGTACTTTTTTGCTTTTGAAGATGAAAAAACACAAAACACTTAATTTTGATCAATCCACAACAAAGCACGGTCATATAAACTTTTCAAACTTTTCCCCCCCTGTTTCCCTCCATTTCAGATCTCTCTTTTTTTCCTCCTCATTCTGATCATCCAATAATGGCATTTCTCCATAGGGGAGTGGCAGCCCGTGCATGAAGAAAAAACCTCCAGTGTGAATGAATCTTATTTATTCTCCCTCTTGGAATCTCCCTGGAATCAAAACATTAACAATGGATTGCTTTTATTTTTCTGATCAGGAGGTAAAGATGGAGGAAGCTATGAGCCACACAGGTATCCATCATTTTTTGTGTCTCTTCAGTGGCTTTTTTTTTTTATCAAATATTTTTTTATAACACCTGCATGGGCCTTAAGTAGCCTCATTCCCACTAATAACATCCATCCATTTGGAGTGCTGCTGGTGCTTAATCTTTGGCTGCATGCTGGGGACACGCTAACAAATCATAACTGATTTTGTTTTTTTTATCTCATTAAAGCAGCTTCATTTGTGCACACCATCTCTCATCACTTAGAACTGATGTGCTCAACAGCATTTTTGATATTTCTGTCGCATTTTTTCCACCCCCAGTATCACCATGTTAAAACATAGCCTTAAAGTCGATCCATTTTTTTTTAAACGGCATGTATGGTTACAGAGGAATTTTAAAAAGTCTTGTGTAGTTCTACTCTAGATCCACCCGTAAGCATCAAGTGCATGTGAATGACAATGCATGATACCGTATTATCATCTCCCCTCATGCATCACATTCTACACACCAAAGCTCAAAGCAGTAGTTTGACATTTTGGGACTTACATAATCTATATGCTAAGCTAAGATAACTACCCCTTCAGCTGTAGCTTCATACTTTACTACAGGAAACAATTTTTTCACAAAAATGTCAAACTATTCCTTTAAAATCACCCTCCATGCCATGTCAGTCATATCCACAAAACAAACCGTCACCATCACTTTAGTGTTCCATGACGTTCAGACACCTCGCATCTTTTGCTCATGCCCATTAGCTAGTGGTAGAGTGGACACTTAAGTTACTGTGACCCCCCACTGACCTTTTGACCTCCCCTTGTTTCTGGCACCTGCTTACCAGGCAACAGCAGCATCGGAAGTGGTCAAAGAGGAGACCAACAAGCCTCTCAGTCCTGTGAGTCCCTGAGCTGCCACATGTCACACTCTCCAATCTCTAGCTGCAGTAGACACAAAAAGCCAAAGAGGCACTGATACATTTTTTCCCCCTCAGTGTGTACTTGTTGACACCAAAAAACTGACCCAGACTGTTAATTAGCCCTTTGCTGCTGCTTTGCCTTTATTTGCCTCTTTTCTTCTGATAGCATTTTGAATCCATTTATTTCCTGGGGACATTCGGCAGCAAGTTCTCTTTCTTATTTAAAATGTTTTTCTTTCCCTGATCAGCTTCTTGTTTGGTTGAACATCTTTTTTCTTTCCTCTGCTCTTTAAGTTCTTTTATTCCAGGTTGCCTGACTTTGCATTTTAATTAACTTTGCCATCACGTTTTTTTTGTTCTTGTGCAGCTCAGTAATTTAGTCCATTATTATGGACCATTCAATATTTTTTTTCTTTTCAGTCCGTCTCTCTAATGTATGTTTTAATGCAGCATGTGTTTGCACTACTCATGGCCTGAGCTTAGTGAGGATGGTGTGTTTATCTAGTCTATCTAAGGCTGCTTTGAAGTGTGTGTGTGTGTGTGTGTGTGTGTGTGTGTGTGTGTGTGTGTGTGTGTGTGTGTGTGTGTGTGTGTGTGTGTGTGTGTGTGTGTGTGTGTGTGTGTGTGTGTGTGTGTGTGTGTGAGCACGCACGCTTGTGCGTGTGTGGCTTGGGGCGTCAAACCCCCTGGATGTGTGTGCTTTAATGAGAGCCTGAGGCTGGGCATGACTGCATGTTGTCTGAGTCAACTTTTGAAAAAGATCTTTTTATCCAGGAGCCTCACAGTTTCTCTCTCTCTCCCCCTCTCCCTGGCAGCGCACAGACAATATGGGACGGACGACAGGGTTAAGCTGCCCAACTTGACGGACGAGGAGGTGAACTGGCAGGGACTGGAGGATCTGTATAGCATGAACGAAAGCCTTTATGAATGTAGGCCTGACTACAGCCCCGGCTCAGACGACTGGGCCAACTTCCAGAAGGATGTAGATAATATGTTTGCACTGCGACACGTTTCCAACCAATCCAACCGAACCCACGATCCCGACGACTCCGCCCTGCCAGAGCCGGGCTCCGGGGCCGGGGGTGGAGGCTTTGAAGAGGAGGGCAGCGGAGAAGAACAGCAGCTGGCCCCAGCAGCCACCACCAACCACTGGGTTCACCTCACCACCCCCGCCCCCCACCAAATGCCACCCACGCCTAGGACACCCACACTGGAAAGGACACTCCAATCTGTTGTAAACGACTTGACTGAGAGGCTTCTAAACAGACCTGGGTGGTCTGTTAGGTCATCGGCGTCACCGCCGTCATCATCTGGTCTGAGCAGAGCCACAGTTATCTTCCAGAGTGACATGTGGCCACAGCAGCTAGAGGAGCTGGAGGGGGACACGTTCAGTGGGAACGGCCTGACAGAGCTGGAGACGCATCATGCCAGCCTGTTGAACGCTCACAACAGCCTGGAGCCCGGCCCCAGAGAGGGTTTCGGCCTGGTCCTAGATGTTGATGAAGAAGACCTTTTTCAGGCCCAAGGCTACCTCCCGTTCTCCCCACCACAGACACTGAAGCCCAAGGTGCAGGCCAGTACCACCACCACTAGCCCCCCCAGCACACAGACTAGAACCCCACCCCGTGTGGGGTTGGTGCTGCCTCAGTCGGCGCTGCCCCTCACCTTGGACTACGAGGGCAGCGGCGCTCTGCCTCAACCCTCCAATCAGACCCTCTGAGGCAGAGGCGTGAGCAGGCTAGAGACAGCCAATGAGCTGCTGATCGCCATAGACACACAGAGAAACAGTGATTGGGAAATGATGCTTGCCCAAGAGCAAGGGCGAGTGACACCACCTCAAGTCAGTCCAGAGTTGTATAATGAGTATTAAAGTTATTGTTTATTTTTTTACATGTGCCTAAATTTTTTTTTAGTAAACAGTGTTATGTTTTTTTTTCTCTCTCTCCAAATATATATTTAGAAAAAGATACAGCCTTAATGCAGCTAAAGTTGTGTTGGGGTTCAAAAAGATTAATTCCATATGGACGACACCATTGATGTTTTTAATGTATGTTTTTTATGAAAATCATAAAAGTGTGAGTGGTGAAACCATTTTAACATCTGGACACGTAGTCAGCTTCAGGTAAGCTCCGGTCTGTAAAGACTCCACGAAACACAAACCCATCTCATCCGAACAATACCCGACTCACCATATGAATAAAGGCAAAATCTCACCCCAAATGCACTTTTGGAACTTTTCAATGTTATGGCCTTTCACCATCCACTTGTATTTGGATATGAAATTTGTGTCCATTGTAAAATTAGATTTTATGAAATTATATTTCTACTGACTTCATATTTTTTAAATAACTGGTTTGTCACCCCGGAAAAAGTTACAGAATCAACATAAATGCACATCTGTTCAACAAATGGGATTATTTGTTTTTACCTTATTTCAATATGGCATTGACAGCAGCAGACATTTTAGACAATCATTGTACAGTTAATACCGACAGCTTGATACAGCACACACATCTGATACTCTACGCTTTCTATTTACTGATTAGTTGCGCCACTGCACATTTTATCTTTAACAATTAAATGTATCCTTTTTCATCACACACGCAAATGCCCTCACCATCACCGTGGGGGTAAGGAAATGTTCTTATTGAAAATGTCACCAGTTAAATCATGTGGTGTGTGACATAGTGCTTCGATAATCCAGAGTACGGTTGTTGCACATGGCCAATTCATGTTGAATGTAGCTGTATGTCCCTTTTTTAACTGGTAACATGGCAGCACAGCACAGCACACCGACAGTACAGTAGTTCAAAATGCTCCACAGACTTCAGCGGATTGTTCCCGGGCCACTATAAGGGCACATTGTTTAACCTTCATCTCAGCTGATGGTGCTTCTCAAGGACAGCCCGAGATGTTAGAAAAACTGGCACTGCAAAATACAACCCAGATGCTGTCCTCATCTTTTTTTGACAGTGTGTGAGTATGCATGTAGAAGTTTTAGAACAAGTCTGGTTTCAGGAAAGCCATGAAGCTGTTATGAAATAAAACCCTTTCAAACCTTCTCCCTGGTGATGTTTATGTTGTTCAAGCAAAACAATACTTTGGAATAATTCAATCAACCAAGTGGATTATTTTTTTTTCCTTTTTTTTTAATGACAAATATCAAGTATTTAAGGCGTCTGAACCAAGTGTCCACAAACGTCCATTAGACTTCTGCTCCTGAGGAAAAAATAGCGATAAGAGCTCGACTTTCAGGAACAGCTTCCGTTCTGTCCAGGAAATTCACCCTTCAGTTAAAAATTCCTACAGTCATCCTGGAGTCGTCTGTAGTCGGTAGTCCAGGTATTTGAATAGCAGAACACTGAATTTCAAGCAGTCGTTGTACAGTACAGTAATGGCAGAGACATCCCTGCACTTACTGTATTTAATGTTCTGGGAGTTTCCAAAGGATGATTCTCTACCCTGCCCCGCATTGGGTAGCTTCACCTTTTAATGATTTGGAGTATAAAAGCCAATTCAAAACAAACAAAGTGCCCAGTTATTACTTTTATGCAAAACTTGGCATTGGGCATTTTGCTTTTGAAAGATTAGCTTTAAATAGATTTTTAAAAAATGCTAATACTCCTAAAATCAGGCGATATTTAAAGTATAACTGTTCGGCCTAGCGGAGTAAGCAATAAATATTTAGCTTATATGATGCATTACCTAAGGACCTGCTGTTTTTTTAAACTGATTCATTTGGAGCCCTTAAGAAGTGTAGAGAATCATTACAGATGGAGAGAAGGGCATTCTGGGTAGAAAAACATCAGTATTTAAATGGACTCAACTGTGTAGTCCTCTAGACAGGAGAAAGAAGGGAAAGATAAATACATTGCAATCACCAATATCCCTCCCCCACATGACGTAAAGCGAACTCAACCGTTCCCATATGAATAATACTGTTCAGGCACCGTGAGACAAATCCACTGTTTAAGCTTTAAGTTTTTTTTTTTTTTTTTTTTTTTTTTTTTTAATCTACAATGCCTTGAGTTAATTCATAAATATGCTTCTAACTATTCGTGAGCTCTATCATATGCTTCACTTGCTTTGTAAATTATTTACACAATCACTTATGAATATGTAATTTGAGGTACTAAGTCACGATAATACAAAAAAAAAAAATAAGAAAATCAGTCACTTGATAATCTTTACCCGGCAAAAATACCATGAATCTTGGCCAGAAACGTTAACTTTTAAAATGTAGTCACTGCGTCACATGTCTTTCCTTTTTATGAACAACTTTGATCTAAAATGAAGATGAACTGTTCAGAATATAAAATACAATAACTTTATTGGACTTACATAGCCCTCAGAAGAAGAAACAAAAATGTGGTCTTGAAAACATGTGCCACAGATTTGACTTTTTGAATTGACCTAAAACATCTAATATCCAACAAAGCTTACTTTTTTTTACGTTTTTAATATAAGCATTAAAAGGCCATATCACCACCTCTTCTATTTTTCTTGAAAACACCATCTGTCCCAATCCCAACAAAAGGTAAATCCACAAGATACTTAAGAAAACAACAGCCAAGGTAAAATAAAATTAGACAATTCTGTTCAAAACATTTGCTTTACTCTGATAAGTGCCTTATACTGAATGCTGTGTGGACTAGCAGACAGAATTCTAAAATCTTGACTTAATCACAAAGGGCCGCAGCGTAAATGTGAACAGCAGCTCAACTGTTGCAGGGGTCCATCCTTAGAGGAAGTGGAGTGCAGTGATTAATTTTAAGAAGTAACCGTTTCAACCAAGAATTCCATTGTACAGTAGATCTGACAAGCGGCAACATTCACTGGCCTTTCACACAATCATGTCTGACCACTAGAGGGCCCCAAACACCAAGGAAATGAGTAATCAACGTTTGGATTACTCTTGTTGATAAAAGGAGTTTTTTTTACATGCTTTCCTTACTACTTTTTTTAAAGCCTACACTACTAATTAACTACTATGTACATCTGATGACCATTAGAATGGAGAAGCCGTTACAATACGAAGCCTAACTGACGCATTTCTTTCATTTGTTGATGAATGCTGCAATAGAGTAGATACAAATTGTTTGACTTTGAAGCGGTTGTTTGTCAAAATGGGTCAAATCATGTAAAAGAAAACAGCAATTTTGCCAAATTTTCTTAAATCTCCATCATAGAATTCCCAGAACAATCAAATCATTTGGACTTGCAGTAGCTCCAGCACATGATCAGAGATGAAATATCTTTTTTATTACTTCCTGTATTTTTAACATTTGGATAAAGTAGTGTAATGAAATATTTTAGAAGACGTCATTAAACTCTGCATCGCTAGTGCTTGCGAGCTTTAAGCTACTTGCTCTACCAAGGCCGGAAATGCGACGACTGCTCCCAAACACAGAAGCTGAGGGCAAAAAACAGCATAATAACTGTCGCTCAACTGAGAGGAAAGGGATCTTTTCTGATAGTTAGCATTTACCCTGGTAGCTAGCTAGCTTTGTATACTGGACTGGCCAAGGCAGCCTGAGAGGCACTGTTACAGAAAAAAAAGTGCAAGGGTTTAAAAAAAAAAAAATACCACATTTGTCAATTCTGAAGATAAAAACAACGCGTTAACACGACGGGAGAACGGTTGGAATGGCTCAAATACTGATACGTTCATAGCTGGGGGACTGTGAGGAATAATGTGTGACAACAACAGTGTGTGGCTAGAATGAAGAGAGCGGGGAAGAAGACAGAGGTACATGTGTAGAGGGATCTGTACAGTACTAAGAAAGGAGGAGCTGTACATAGGATCTTGCATAGTACAGGTTTGTCAGTTGTGCTTTAGATGTCGTGTTGATGATGACTCATCTGTTTGTTCAGAGGTTTTAATGCCTCGCCTGTTAAACTAGCACCATGTGATGTCTTAACATTGTCCCAACCCTTGAAGTGGAGGTCTGACCCTTTCTGTGGATGATATGCTCAGAATCAAAGAACGTCTGTCAGTCTCCTGTTAATAGGAATAAACAATGAGCAGCCCTTTAAAAGTATGGTGGGTGCACTGGTGCCTCTGTCGGCCGTACAGCAGCTGTGGAGGCCCTTGCCTGGTGTCTGACTGGTTGTAAAGCAGACACACCGTGAAAGGCACGTGTCAACGATGATGATGCCCAAAAGGGGAGGGGCTTGGCATTGTATTTCTCAGACGTGGGCGGAGCCTGTGTGCTGATGATGCGGCAGCAGGATGGGCGGGGTTACTGCTTTGAGGTCGTTACCGGGGCAACTGAGGCTGCTGTGTCCGCGGTGCAGCAGCAGGGCGTGCGGGGGGTCAGGCCTGGGCGGGATGAACACAGGGCAGGAGCGTGTGCGTGCATGGCTCTTGTGGCCTCCGACGTGACAGATGAGCTCACTGACGGTGCCCAGCGGAGGCAGGTGCTGGCGCCAGCGCTCGGCCGCCCGCTCCTCCTTGTGCTTGATGGAGTACCAGGTGAGGAAGATGAAGATGAAGCCCACGAACTTGAGGCTGGCGGCCAGGCCGAAGTAGACGAAGCGGAAGGAGGTGACGTCGTACTCCCAGCAGGAGCCGTGCACGCCACAGTCCTGCTGCCACAGCATGCAGGTGGTGTCGATCACCGCGCCAAAGTAGATGGGAGTGGGGATGTAAGCTGCAGGACAACAACAGAGATGTTTGGATTGATGACATTTTTTAAAGTGGCTTTCAGTTTATGGTGTGTTCACACAACAACATGTATCAGGGGCCTGTAAGCTTTTTTTTCCAACTGTGTTGAGTGACGGGATCCTATACACATTATTTTCTGACAAGCTTTGGGTTATTTCACATAAGTATATTTTTTTCTGACAAAATTTGAAGTGGGCGAAGCTCAGTTGGAAAAGGGTGACGTCTTGTATTTCCACAATCAGAGCTTGATTGTAAACAAACATTTTATTTCCTGAGCTTTGACTTCGTTATTTTTCAAAGTAAAGAAATGCTTGATTTTAAAGGGCGTGTACAACACAGCTCATGCAAAAACACAAAATTATACCCTAGTTTGTGGGATGAAATTAGGATAAGCACTCGATTGTAGATTGACTGTAGTGTCACATTCTACCACTTGTTGGCACCATTTCATGCAGAGCTGAAGCAGCTCTGATCTCCTTATGTATGTCAATGGCAGTGGTCAAAATATTAAAAACTGATCTCCTTTCTTGACTCAAATGACTAACAAAACACCATCATTAACCATGGACTCAAAAATGTATTGATCTTACAGCTGAAGCAGCCTCTCTGACACATGTCCATACAAACAGAACATTAGTAACTTCATAAATGGGGCTGTTGTGTACGATCAGATTGGATAATGAATTGATAACTATAAACCCACACAAATACAGGCTCCATCCTGCCCCACCACACACACATATTGCGATGGTTTAATGTGACAGCTTCATGTTCACACTGCCATACCAAGCGGTTTGAAGGCATGTTGGGGCAGTGCTGCTGACTAACCCTGAGGGCTTCTCTGTACTTATCAACACAAGAGTTAACAGAGGTCCACTATAGTGCAGCGTCCCTGCACTCTTTAAAAGTTGCCAGCAAGGACAAGAGACAGAATTACAGCCAATGAAAACAGAGCGTTATAACTGCGGATTATGGACCAGCTGGAAAAACCTCAACAATAAAAATGAAATGAGAGAAATGACTGGCTGCATTTTTTACCATCCAATTACTGACAAATTAAATGCACATACCGTATATTGCTTTCACTAAACTACATCTATAAGAATCTACTCTTTATGACCAAGTAGATACAATAAACAATGGATTATAGTGTTTTAACCTGATTCATATGGTCGTAAAAACATACAGTGGGTGATTCTAATGCTTTCACACCATTCGTCATAGTGCAGATATTCAGGAACTTACCAAGTGTTCGTAGCAGAACAAACTGCATGCCAAGAGCAAAAGGCCTCTCCTGTTCATCAACAGACCTGAGAAGAGAGAAACGGCATGAAAATGACAGGGATTCAGTTCAAACTGAAAATAAGACACCAACAACCAGCTGATCGTCTGCTGTATCAGTAAGAGCAATGGAGGAAAAAATTTAGTTTAGTTTGGTTTATTTGTCATTTCCCAAGAATGCTTCTAGCGTTAAAAAAATAAAAATCTAGAAAAGGTGTAGACTGAAGCCTTAGCTTATTACACCTACATCCTTTTAACATCCGTTATTTAGTCAGCTCCCTTTACATTTAACGGATCAATGAAAGAAGGTAACAGAATCCAAGTATATACATTATTTAAAAAAATGTGTCTAACCAAAAATCCCAAACACATTTCATGTATACTCTGATGCTCAAATTCAGTTTTGTATTTGTAAATCATCTTGTGCCTTGCCTTTAAATATTTTTTAGAATTTATTGTTTGTTTTCAATTACTTTCAATTCCATTTCAAAGCAATGTGTCAGACAGACAGCGATGGGGGCAGCAGTGGTACTGTTTACCTGAGTGTGACTATGATGGCGGAGGGCTGGGCACAGGCGGTGATGAGGGTGACGATGAAGAGGAAGACGAGGAAGGGGATGAGGGTGTTGCAGGTGCGGTCACACTTCCCCGACACGGCGTATCCGTTCTCGTTCAGGTAGGTTTTGACAATGACAAGCTGCAGCTGGTTGACCTGGCCGCCCGACGACGGAGTGATCACCTGTCTGCTCTGCACGCAGCCGCAGTCCGTGTAGTTCCTGATCTGGAATTTAAGAAGAAAAAATAATTGTCTTTTTATATTGAATCAATTCTGAAGCCAATTTAATTTAAAAAGGCTAATGATATTGTAGCTACATTGAAAATTCCTCAAAGTTTAGACACACACACACACACACACACACACACACACACACACACACACAGACAGCGGGTTTGTTGTGACAAGGACAAAGAATCTAGACTTCCTTTCCTCCTGTTGTAGGAATTTCCTTTGTGACATTGTTGTGCAGTCTGACACTTCCTGTGCTACGGGAGGAGAATGTACAGAGAACAAGTCTTTTTGATATTAGGATTAGAAGGCAAAGTTTTCTGAGATCCTCCTGTTTTTATATTCAACTTGAGGTATAACTGACTACACAGCAATTACTTCTGAGACAGGAAAAACAATTTAGCCTATTAGTGTAGTGGGCGAGTGTTGTGTGTGGTGGGTCGGGGTGTGTGTGTGTGTACGTGTGCTCACCCCGGTGCTGTCATTGCCCACAGTGCTGCATCCAGCCAGACAGGGGTTGAAGTAGGTGATGCCGTCAGAGCCGCAGACCGGAGCGTACTCATGGATCCTGCAGCCGCAGTTCACGTTGCAACTGCCCGTCAGGTTCCTGTGGGTCATCGTCAGGGTCGGACTGCGCACGCCCGCCCGCCCGCACGCACACGCGTGCGCACACACACACACACACACACACACACACACACACACACACACACACACACACACACACACACACACACACACACACACACACACACACACACACACACACACACACACACACACACACACACACACACACACACACACACACACACACAATTTGGTTAGGAACAAGAGGGACAGCCCGTTTGCATTTGCTAGACCATACTACCACAAAACCACTCTTAAACCTGGATTCTAGCTGCTATTAACAGTGTGTTATAATCATTATATTTGGTTTCAGCAGCTAAAAGGGCCAAACTTCATGAAAATGATGAATGTATAGCACGGTATCTACGACTCATCAGTAAAACAGTGTTCCATATGGAGCAAAATGTAGTGTGTGAGCTGATTCAAGCTTCCAATCTCCTCTTGAATGTTTACTGTAGTCTCTGTGTCTCATGATTAATCTGCTGCACAAAATCCCTAAATAATTAGCTTGAATCCAGTGTGATGATAGAAGGACAGAGATGGAGGGGGGTTTGAGGAAGTGACTGGACAGGCAGTGTGGGAACAGTCACTCTAAGCCAAACAGGACTTTGGCTTCATCCGAACCAGGAGCAGTGGAGCGAGGCCTGGGTTTTCTCTGGGAGGCTTCACTGTGAGCCCTGCGGAACAAGCCCCTAACACAACAGCCTCAGAGAGATGCTGGCACACACACACACACACACACACACACACACACACACACACACACACACACACACACACACACACACACACACACACACACACACACACACACACACACACACACACACACACACACACACACACACACACACACACACACACACACACACACACTTCTGCCAAACAGGAAGTAAAAATATACATCTGCTTTTATGCAACTTTTTAAAATCTGTCGACCATCATTAAAGTGATCTCATTTTTATTTTAGTTTTCACAGGGGAAGCACATTTGGGCCTGTCCTGACATAACAGTGCCACATTCCAGACAGTAAGTGTGAGGAGGAGAGGGAGAGGGAGAGGGAGTGTGCATGTGCGTATTTGCATGCAAGTAAAGAGGCATCAGCCCTGCTTTGGGCTCACTGCACTGATTGCATATGTAGTTTTTCCCCCCAGCCTAAACCCTGGGCATTGCTGAACCCTCCAGATATTATGTCACTGTGTGCAGTCTGTGCCAAACCCGAAGATATAAAAGAGTGTTTTTTCACTGCAGACAATTTTTTAAACAAGGTGCACTATGCAGATTCTGATCATTGGGCAGCTTTATTTTGAAAATGTAAATCAAAGATGAGTACAGGGCAGCTTTCCATTCTGGCCTCTTTAACTGAACATACGTTAATTTGCCTCTTGGCTCTGAAAAGGTTGAGGACCTTTTTTTTGTGGGTCAAATAGTTCCCAGTCTAGACTGGTGTTTGAGTTAAGACAAGTGACACAAGGGTGGGCTCTGGGCTGGACATTCCTCATGTGGGTGCTACCAGTGACTTGTGAACCAGTGCTGTTCATAATAAGCAGCCCCAGTGGCTCACACGTCTTGTTGACCCCTCTATAAACACCGGTTCAAACAGAGACTACAGTTAGTAATGGTCCAGCTATGGGGCTTTAAAGGGCACGCAGAGTATTTGACAAATAATCACTTTGATTAACGTAGTTATGTGAAAAGTTAATTTCACAGAGGTTTAGCCGTTTCACCT
Organism: Hyperoplus lanceolatus; assembly: GCA_026929865.2. Taxonomy (NCBI): domain Eukaryota; kingdom Metazoa; phylum Chordata; class Actinopteri; order Uranoscopiformes; family Ammodytidae; genus Hyperoplus; species Hyperoplus lanceolatus. The sequence continues at coordinate 13,548,147 of CM049415.1, forward strand.
TTGTGTGTTCATTGAGTGAACTTCTGAGACGGTGCAGTGAGCTGTTCCACACAGCCTACAACATATGTTTTATAAATATATCTCTACTAGTATGACTATGCATGCAGAATCAATTCTTGAATTTGGATAAAAAGAGGCTGAAAATGTAGATTATTGGTACATTCCTGAAAGCAGCATATCATATGATGAGATAAGATAATAATGTGGTTGATATGTGATGTGTTTAAAGTGAATTTTCCAAGGTCGCTCTTTGCATGGTGCCTCTGTGTGCGTCTTTCTGAATGAGTGTGTTCATAACCGTGTGTGTGCCAACAAACGTCCGCCCCGGGGCCTGACACATCGTATGACTGTCTGTTCACTCGGCTTCAGAAATAGAGGCAGCAGAGATGCTCCGCAGTAAATGCCAGTGCGGCTAATTAGTCATTCACACTTCCAACAATACGCCACAACACAGGGAGGATGATGGACAGCAAACAGTGGTAGAAGTTTAGAAACATACACAGAGCATGGTCTATAGGGTAAATTTGTCCCTTACCCAGTGGTGTAGGGTATGTTGATGCCCCCTAAATTGATGCTCTCGCAGCCAACGATGAAGAGAGTGGAGAAGCAGAGCAGAGACACACCGCTGCAGATCATGGCCAGCTTAGCCGACTCTCTGGCGCCGAGCTTCAACTTCTTGATGATGTAGCCCCCCAGCACAATGCCCACACCAGCACTGGGTACGATGATCAACCCTGGGGAGAGGAACCGGAGAAAAGAACGGTGGTGGGTGAGAGGCAAACTGTGTTGAAAAACAGCACAGGAATAGAACAGCTCATTTATGTTGTGAAAAAATGTCAACACTGAATGAATTACTGTGAAGCATGGCTGGTTGCGTGTACTTGGCATGTGACTAACAAGTGTTTAAAATCATGAAAAACATGTAGAAATGTCATGCCTTTATATGAAAGATGTTATGGTGCCTTGTTGGTCACAGTTGCTGGAAAGTGAAACATTAATCTAAAAATGGGACTTCCCCAGTTATAAGGTGCAGTATGCAGGTTTAAGGGGGGGGGGTTGTTTACATTTGCAGAGCCTTCAGTTAGTTTTACAAAGCATATTTTGTCCACACAAATGTTTTTATTGCATGATTCTATCAATATCAATCAATCAAATAATCAATAACAAATAATGAATCAATAATTTAAAACTATTTTTTGTCGAGGCACCTTGAACCAAATGTAAGGCTACAATATGTTTGTTATCAAAAATGTGGTCCCCACTGCTGTAAACAGCAACAGTGAAATGATGACTTTGCAGGTAGCCTTTTAACATCTATCAGTGTCCCAGGGATCCAATTTTCCTGTGAAGAAAGTTTGTTTATTCATTTTTGAGAAAATGCCTTAGAAAATGTTGACTTCTGATACACCCAAAGTTACATCGTGCACCTTTAAACTAAGAATAAACAACTTCAAAAGAGAAAAAAGGGACAAGATTCGTTTCTGTATCAGTGTGACCAGGCTAACACTACAGGCTACAAGTGAGTCTTTTCAGGCGCTGCTACGTGCTCACAGTCCACTAGAGCTAGCCTAATTGACAGCATGAAGAAAGGCAAAGCTTGCTGCCGGCAGGAGGATTGACCGGGTGGAAAGTGTCATGCAGCGGGAGTTAAGGCCGGAGGAGGCTGCACGTGGCCAGCCCTCCAGCCTAGCCACAGGCGCTCGCGGCCGGGTAACAAGCTAGATGGGTCCAGGCAGCGAGCGGGGGCGGAGGGTCGTCAAAGCTAGAGGATCAGCATAGAAGTGATCCAAGTACACAGACACGGCATCTGGTTTTTCCTTCAACTGTATGGATGTGTTTGTGTGCATTTGAAATACAGTGACCAAGAGAAAGTCAGAGAGGGGGAGAGAGAGATAGGATTCAGTGTCTCTTTGAGCACGCCCAGTGAGGCAACAGACATCTGTAGTATAATATGATGCTGTTAAGTGCATGCTTCTGTGCTAAATTCTTGTGCTTTCTGCAGGATTAAACATGTATCAAGCCTGACCAGATATCATATCACAGTGACATACAGTACGCACACACACGATTTACACATGTTATCTGGATTAACAGCTACGCTGGCATGAATGCAGGTTATTTTTTGTCTGTGGTTATTTGATAAATGTGTGCACTGTGCATGTATGCATGCATGTCAGTTCTAATCTATAGAGATCCTACATCAAACAAGCCTCGACTCTCCTGACTCTCCTTTTCTTACTGCTTGCAATTGTCAGCTGCAGCTTGTACAGCACAGACAAAGAAGAAAAATGCACACAGGGACACACAGAAGAAATAATAGAAAAAATAAAAAGAATGGAAAGTGCATACTTGAAAGGAACAGGGACTGTGATTAGGATAGGAACCAGAAAGAGGGGGAAAAAGTCAAAGAAACAGCGAGCAGAGAGCAGCAACAGCAGTCGAGGGAGGCGTGTTACAGGGTTATTTCTGGAGCAACATCTAATGAGCATGTAGCAGTGTAGCACCTCTTTAACAGGGCATGATACTGACTCATCGAGGTGCTAATTTTCCACATTACCATTTATTTCATTTTGACACTTTGGTTTCTACATTGCTGTGTTTTTATGGTTCACTTAGAACAGATAACTTGGCTTTTTTTTTAAACACCCTTCTTTAGACTAGTTTTAGTTGTTTTGTTAAACAATTGAGGCTGCTAAATCTAGGTATCCAATTCTTGTTCTTTTCATGTCCAGTAAGACACTGTTGGTGCCTACGAAAAACTTTAAATTCATTCGGTTCCATTTTGGATCTGGTAAAGTATCCAGGATTTGTGAAAGATACATTTCGTGAGGGACATTGTAGAAACCTGCATCAACTGATTTTTTTTTACTTAAATTACTTTTTCGTCTGTTTTACTCTTTGGCTACACCCGAGGGAAATATCTCACTAAGAAATGCTTCCTTTTGTCCATCTCTCATGTTGGTACTTGGCCAGTAGTGCATTGTGGGTTTATAGGAGCTATTTTTTAAATAGCAGCCCAAAAATGTGGCTGGTTGGAGAGTCTGAACCAAGAATGTAAAGATTGAGCCAAAACAATGAGCTTAAAAATGCTATAACGTTAGAGCTTAGGGGATGGATCATTCTCCTTGTGGACATCGTAAGGAGTAACCCATTTTAGCTTACACTACAGCCATTTGACTCATTGTTGATATAAAATGATCTATTGTAGCAGCTTTAAGCTTCAACGTTTACAAATAATGCAAATCTGCTAAACTAATGACATCAGACTCAACTGTGCTACTATGTTTAGTGCCAGTTTGCAATTGTAAGACTTTTTTAATCAACATAGAGCAATGTTCAAATAGTTAACTGTAGGGTTGTAATGTCATTCAATAGAAAAGTTAGATTTATGTTTTTCTCTTGCAAAGTCTTTTGTGAGTCAAAGTTCTTGAATATCAACTTCTCTTGCTGATAGCTAATCTTCACTGATTTGGGATTGCTAGAAAACGGTCTCCAACTGAAAGCAAATCAAACTCTGCTGGTATTCCCTCATTATGTCAAAACACTATCTATGCAAACAACACCCAAAATAATGTATTAACACATGCTCAAACCCAGGTGTGAGTCTTCCTGTCATTCCCATTCTATCCCCCCTTATCAGAGTATTGTCACATTTGTTCTGTCCGTCTGTCTGCCTGCCTGAGGGAGCACCAACAGGGGAGCCCTCTCCTCCTCCTCCCGCTCCTCGTAAACCATCATCAAATCCTGCCAGTCTTGGCATCGTTTGGGTAGCCACGGCAACCGCACCACCCGTTTCGCCCTTACCCCTTGTATCCTGGCAACAGGCAGATGAGATGAGGCAATAGTATTGTCTATGTGGGGGTTTGTATGCGTGTGTGTAGAGGTGAACATATGGTTGTCAGTAGAATACTTGGAGAGACACACAGACACACACGCCTCATAAGCCTATCTGCGCTTTCAATCACTCCTTGCTGCAGTCATTATGCTACAAAATCAGTTGTGTAATAGCACCAGTGGCTCAGACACTACTGACAGACTTGAATGGTTCTTTGAACATCCAACATATGTGGTGTACAAATTCCAGGCAGAGCAGAGAGTTGAGAGAGAGAGTGTGAGTGAGTGAGTGAGTGAGTGAGTGAGTGAGTGAGTGAGTGAGTGAGTGAGTGAGTGAGTGAGTGAGTGAGTGAGTGAGTGAGTGAGTGAGTGAGTGAGTGAGTGAGTATGTGTGTGCGTGCGTGCGTGCGTGCATGTTCACATTATGATGAATGCGTGTTGGTTGGGGGCTGTAATAGAAGCTTATCATCACTGAATGAAAGTCGGCGAGACGGCATGACTCATAGCTCTGCCCTTCGACTGTGAATCACTGCGAGCATGTGGAGAGGGGAGAACAAATGTGAGCTTAGAATGGTTCAAACTGATGGTGCCTATAGAACATGCTGTCCACGCCCAGGACACACAACAAACAAAGACGCAACAAATAATAAACACACAATTTCTTCTGCTATGGATAGCCGATTTTAAAATAACACATTTATTTCTTACAGCTGGAGGAGAAATAAAAGGGAATTTTCTTCTTTGCCCTCGACCTGTGCATATGCCTGTATCGGTTGCTGAGATGTGTGATTATTTCAAAATGATGAATCAATCAGTTGATAAATCAATTGGTCCCCAGACATTGAGACAATTATGTGTCCGATACATTTTTAATGATGGCTAAGACATGTATTGGCTCCTTCCACGCATACTTTGATTGCATTCAATAAAACAAAGATGGATGCACTGCATTATCACAGACAAGACTTACCGGTGTATATGCTGGCGTTGGAGGCGGGGATACCAAACTGGGACTCGATAAACTTGGGGATGAAGGTGATGAAGGCGGTGACGATGGCACACTCTGCCGTGTAGGACAGGCTGACAAACAGAAAGGTCATGTTGCTGAGGATCCTCAACGCTGCCTTTGGGAGGTCTGGGTGGGGGACAAGACAAGACATTACGAGGATGCTGTAATTAAAAACACCATCAGTTGTTTTAATTTGCCTTTTACTCCTACATAAACTGAACTCAATGATATCATCAGAAAAATTCCCACACTGGAGACCTGTAATTAAGAGAAATACAGAAATAGATGCATCTGTAACCCCAATAAACCTTGTAATAATAACCTGAGGTAATAATGCAGTGGAGTTAACAACATCCTTTAATGTCTCTGAAACACACACACACACACACACACACACACACACACACACACACACACACACACACACACACACACACACACACACACACACACACACACACTTTTTATATGCATTTAACCATGTCTCATTACATCACATAAGTGGTTTGCAATTGTTTTACACAATGCAGCAGAAGCAAACAATACACAAACACACAGATGCTCCTAGTAGCCTGAAACCCGATCTTAAGAAATTAATGTAGCCACCAGCAAGTGTGCTATACTGTACAATGCAAGTATGATGCATCTCTGCATCTCTGTTGCCAACCCCAACCAAACCAAGCTGTGCAAATGCAGCCTGAAATGCCGTCCTCCTTGCTTTATCATAACAAGGGCGAGCATGCCCTTTTCATCTGGCTTTAGGATAGTGTCTATGAATACATTGTTTGACGTGATGCCCTCTCATCCAGTCACTCTAGAGTCATAAGGTCAAACTTGTTGTGCCTACAGCAGTGCTAAAAAGTACAATAGAAACCTATGAGGAAAAGGGAGGCCTAGTTCCCCTTTTCAAAGCCTGATAAGGAACTCTTGGGGCCTACATGGGTAAAATAAAGCCTGGATTTGAGTTTTAGGGAGGCAAAACCTCCAAGAACAAGGGGCCATAAAACGAAGCAACCCAGCCCTAGTTTTATCACTCCTGATAAGGTTTTGTACCCCCATTGGCTGAAATCTTCCAGTCAACCATGTGACCCTGCAATGATAAAACCAGCAAGCAACCCAAAATCAGAGCCTTTCGCAGTGGATCCATCCACAAAGCGGGTGTTTGCAAACTTAAACTGAGCTCACAGACTGCTTGCCTGCAGTCTTTACCCTCCCGGATCCGAAGGAAGTTTCACCAAGGAAACTTCATCCTACCGCGGCTGCTGAAACTCAGCCGTGCCTTCCTCCCTACCAGCCGGAGAAGAAGCCCAGCGTCCCTGAACGCAACAGATAGTAAACTGCCTCGCCGCCTCCACAAAAGACGCACGCCACTATCTGTCCCCCCTCCAAACTTGTCTGGAGGGGGGACAGATGGCAAGGTCCTGTTGATGTCTATGGCAGCTGTTCCGTCTAAATCAGAACGTCCACTGGGTCGCAACAGTTGCCACCCTTTCTTTAGGGGTGGATTTATTTGATGACTCAGTTGAATTGCTTTATCCATTTGCTTTTGAGAAAACATTCCTTTTTGAGTAGAGCCAGGCAATCAAAGCATATCAATTGTTACGTTATCTGTGAATGCACGGTAGTGCATACCAACTATAATAATGTTGACCCTTAACTAAGTTTATATAAATCTTTCAAACAGACAACCGATACGAACATTTAAATGGATGAAAATGTATTCGCTGAATAGATAGATAGACGAATGCTTTGGCAGGACTTACTGGCAAGATTCTTAGACAAACTATGCATTTTATTTCTATGGACTTTTTAAAACACAGAGCTAATAGTGATTCTGCCAGTATAGAAGTTAAGTAACTTCCTTACCATATATCAGAACTTAAGTTTCAACAGTGTTTGGATGGAGTCGTATCTTATTTGCAAGAAATTGATTAAACTACTTAAGTTTAGAAAACAAAAGTATCAGTACGGTCAAATCCAAGACATTTTAAGAATGACTTGCAAGCAGCAGTTTCTGGAACATTCTATGATCTGAAGGGCATAAAGATCCCTAGTGAAATAAGCCACTGTGCAGTGCAGCATATCTCTCAGAGAAAGTTGCTGAATTTGTGCTATAGAGAAAACACACACACACACACCTCTGTAGAAGGACACAGCACAGCACTAAAACAAATGACTGATTCAAAACACTGTATTGACGGAGTCTGCAAAATTGGCCAAAGTTTGCACAACAGCCCAAAAAAACCTGCTGGGGAAAGTTAAACAGCGAGGACGGCTACCACTGGTCTAAGAAGTTAGAACGCATTTATGCTTACAACGTGTGTGTTATCTGCTTTCCAGGACACAATCGTGTATGGGCTGCGCTGGGTTGTATACAAAAGCATATATCTATGAGTATGCACTTCTTTTAAATACATGTTAAGAGTTTGCTTTAGTCACTTTGAATATAATAAAAAGCATGAGAGGAAACACGTATGCTACAGTTTTGCTCTGCTGCAGTGTCTTCTCTTGTGTGTAGTAGAACATGACTGCAGTCTCCCGAGAGCTCATTTAAAAAGAGAGTGGGAGAGAGCTGTCTGACAGAGAGGAGAAATATCAGACGAGCAAAAACAGGGAAACACTGGCGCAGAATTCAGCCTAATAAGGGGGGCTCTCCCAGAGAAAAAAAAAGGGATTCCTGGTATATCTAGCTCAAAGACATAAGAAAATGCACATGGCTGCACACGGGGCAAGCAGTTTTTATACCAATATCTATCTCTTACGTTCATAATTTATAGAATCTTGTAGATGAAGAATGCATGATCTTTTTTGGGAAGTAAAATGGTACAAAATGTACCAACTTAAATAGAAATCAAGTTGCAAAGCTTAAAGTCTTCAACTGGCAGCGATGAAGAGTGACCTTATTGCCATGTTTACTATTACTTCCCTAAAGTAAATAGAACACACTGTCTTCAAACTGCCTGTGTGTATATAATGAATTACCTGCTTCATTAGTCAACTGTGTGGACAGCCTCCTTTTCTTCATCACAAATCGATCACATCGTTAAATGAGATATCAATGGAGTGTGTCCACTATTAGACAAGACGAACTAATCCTGGTCATTGATTGGATTACGTGCCATTGTGTACATCAATAGGCTCACAGTTCCTGTATTATGCAAAGTACTACCCCGAAAAAGATGGCTGATATTATCCCGTTTGCTCACCTTTGATGTCCTTTCCAAAGCCCATGGAGGAGGTGACGTTCTGCCCTTTGCCGCTGGTCTTTTCCTTCATCATGTCGTCGTCACTGGACACGTCCCCGGGCGAGCCCATCTTTTTCTTCTTCCTCTTCTTGTGGCGTGGAGGCAGCTTCTTGGGGAAGGCGAACATGGGGAAGATGACCAGGAGCATGGCTACGGAGCACAAGAGGAAGCCACTCCACCTGAAGAATTGAGGAAAACAGATGGATTGTTAAGGCAGCAAACGGATTGATCATTTACACATTTGTCAGGCAGCACAGATGGTAAATTGCGTGTTTACCAGTTGCCAATAAAGCGAGGATCACTCTGGTCGATGTTGACTACGGTTTTGGGGTCGACGTAGAAGCCAATGAGGACGCCTCCCAGGAGGTAGCCAGCTGCAGGTCCCAGGGCTCCCATCACATACATGATGGCTAGAAAGAAACACATATAGCATAGTCAGAAGAAATGTCCATAGTTGCGTCACAGCACACACTGCTTTCCAAAATGGACATAGAATAAATGCTTTGTACTTTATGATAAGCATGAAACCTAAATTAAAAAGGTGCACTATGTAACTTTGGGTGTGTCAGAGAAGTGAACATTTATATTCACACAACTGAACACAATTCACAACAAAACAAACTTTCCTCACAGGAAAATTGGATCCCTGGAACACTGTTTAAAGTTAGAAAGCTACCTTAAAATGTACTGTTTAAGTGTTGTTGTTGTTTACATCAGCAGTGCCCACAGTTTTGTTTGCATACATATTGCAGTCTTGTGTTTGGTTCCTTGTGCCTCAAAATCATTTTGTTTTGATTTGTGATGATAGAGTTATTCAATACTAAGAATTCCATGTAGAGAAAATGCGTTTTGTAAACTACGGTAACTGCATGCTTTGCAAACTTAAACAAATCCCCCTCCTCTGAAACGGCACCATGCACCATTAACTCATTATTAAAAACAGGAAGAAAGCCTTATTTTCCCACTTTCTTTCTTCATTGATGCTCTTAATGACCCACTGCTTCCGGTGACTGTTCAAATCATCAGACCTGTGGGAGCTGTTCATTACCCATGATGCACCTTCCACCACATTAAGAAGACCTGCTCTGACAGAGACCAGTGGGAACTCTCCACAAGCCCCGAGGTCATTTCTCACAGCTTTTGAAGCCCACTAAAGGTGAGTTCCATCACTGTGCCACAGGAAGGGAAAACTCATTAAAGTTAGATAACCTGGAATTGGACAAGTGGGAAAAGCTCCCGCGGACATCCAGCAGAGAGACGCGAGTCAAAGCCATTTACCAACTTGTAGTCAGGGTGCAAACCTTTCTATAATTACACCTGGAACATTGCCCCTAGCTGTCATTAGGGTGGGAGAGTGTGACTGGGAGGGATTGGCTCTTAAAATGGGTGTGTGTGTGTGTGTGTGTGTGTATACGCATTAATGTTCAGCTAGGGATTAAATCATTTACAACCACAAGTAGACACACAGCAAAATTATCCTGTTCATCTAACTTTTGTCTTTTCATCTCGTCACTTTTTGCCGTCACTAAACCTTATCAACAGTGCGTGTTTAGCATCAGGTGTGCTGCGTGTCCAGACCAACACTTAACTGTCCCATCTCAGGTCAGAGTACATAACAAATGCATTACACACACACACACACACACACACACACACACACACACACACACACACACACACACACACACACACACACACACACACACACACACACACACACACACACACACACACACACACACACACACACACACACTTCTTGTCCATCAACAAAGTTTGTTTTTGTCACAATCTCAAAGCTCACAAGCCATTTCATCTCACTCCGTTTCACTGAGACCTCTAAGCTATTTCTCAAGCCAATGTTTCAGCTATCCCGCCACAATTTTTATATAGCATTCTTACATAACAAGAGGTTTGCATCCGTTCCTGCCCTCATATTTTCATCAAAATACTGTTTTTGGACATCCCTTTCAACTCTAGAAGGCCACATATGTTCACTACCCCTGTGGCTCCAATAATGTCCCAAAACTCGAATGCATCTAATTAAATCATGGTTTCTTTAAACAAAGCCATTGAAAAAAAAAAAAAAATAAATATTCCTTTAAGAACAAAAGGCCCTTCAACAAATCCTTTTATCAGCGTAAAGCAGAGACACACACACACACACACACCAATGGTCAGTGATTCCATTGGCTCCAACTTCTCTGGTGATCAGCCTTGTTACAAGTTTTTGCACAGATACAGTAAGTGCATGTGATGCAAAAAAAAGAACAGTGACAAGTGCATACATTTTAAAATATATAAATCATGTTTGAGCAAACAAGCAAAGCATGTGTTGCATGCGAGCACAAGGGTCTGTGGCAGTTTTTCCTATAAATCTACACAAGCAGACATGAATCACTTCTCTAAGCACCTAAAGCAGGTGTCCGTCACTCTTTCACTTCTTCTGCCTGTTCCTTCGTTTCCCTCGCGTATCATATTTCATCTTTTTAAGTCTTTTCACCCAGGCTATTTGTAATATCCTGCTGCCTGGAGAGTCAATTCACCGCAGCAGTCAAACCGTTACACAATGTAACTGGATATATCACCAACCAGAGACAATAAACAATTCATTATAGTTGGCAAGGACGGCAAGAGGTCCTATCTTATTATCTCCATCTTCAAATTAAAAACGTCTCACAAACCCTGGGCTAGTGAATCATGCTTTTGTGGTACATGGCAAAATCATTTCCATCAATTTAGCACGGAACATGGGCTGCAGTATAAAGGCTGGCTATATGCGATAATGCCAGACTAGACAGTGACAACAACGTTTTAAGATGGGGGGGGGGGGGGGGGGTAAGACTGAACAGTTGGTACAGAAAATTTCATAGAGTGCGGGGGTCCTGGAAATTAAATCTTCTACCTCATATTTGAGTTTCAGACCTACAGTATTCACAAAACCCTAACATTTCTTCAAATATTTCATTATATCTTTCCATCACACACTAATAATACACTTTATAAATTCAATAATTAACTTTATAACATTAAATTTACTTCCCCTCAAAATAACTCACACACACCATTATTCTATGCTCAACAAAGTATACACCCCTAAGAAAAATTCCAAATTCCCAAAGTTCAATATTCTTTTCCATCATTATTTTCTAATGCCTTAACCCTCTTGCATGTAGTTCACTAGAGCTTCAAGTTGCAACTGGAACCCTCTTCTACCCATTCATGAGACATCAAGATGTATATTAATCCTTCTTTTTTCCCAAAGATGTCAATAGTTTAAGACTGGAGACATTTATCCAAACCTTTACCCTCAGCTTCTTTAGCAACCAGTGTGTTCGGAGGGTGTTTGGTTTATCATGTTGCAGTACTGCCCTGCGCCCAGTTTTGAAGGGAGGGGATATGCTCTGCTTCAGTATGTCACAGTACATGTTAGAATTCAATGAACTGTAGATCCCCAGTGCTGGCACACTCATGCAGCCCCAGACCATGACACTCCAACCACCATGCTTGACTCTAGCCAAGACACACTTGTCTTTGTACTCCTCACCTGGTTGCCCCTCCACACTCTTAACACCATCTGAACCAAATAAATTATTTTGTCTCATCAGACCACAGAAATTTGCAGTAATCCATGTCTAGTCTGTTTTCTTCAGCAAACTTTTTGGGTTTCTTTGCATCATCTTTAGAATAGGCTTCCTTCTGGGACGACAGCCATGCAGACCAGTATGATGCAGAGTGGATGGTCTGAGCACTGACAGGTTGACCCCCACCCCTTCAACCCTTCACAATGCTGCACACTCATCGTCTATTTTCCAAGCAACCTCTGTGTACATTGACCATTCACTCAACCTTCGTAAATTGGCAGGGTGGTATTCAACATGATAACGACCCCAAACACACCTCCAAGATGACAAGTGGCTTGCTAAAACTGAGGGTAAAGGTATTGCCAACATGTCTCCAGACCTAAACCCTATTGAGCACGTTGCATCCTCAAACGGAAGGTGGAGGACAAGGTCTTTAATATCCACCACTCCGAGATGTCGTCATGAATGGGTGGAAGAGGGTTCCAGTTCACCTGTGAACTCTAGTGAACTACATGCCCAAGAGGGTTAAGTGTGAAAATAATGGTGGCCACACAAAATTTTGACACTTTGGCAATTTTAATTTTTTCTAAGGGTGTACTCACTTTGTTCAACAGTTTGACATTAATGGCTGTGTGGAGTTATTTTGAGGGGACAGAAATTCACACTGTTATACAAGCGACACTACTACTTACATTTATCAAAGTGTCATTTATTCAGTGTTGTCCTGGAAAGATATAAAGAAAAGTGAAGAAGTGAGTACTCCTTTTAATATTCTTCCAATTCACAATGATGTCACAACTGTAAATCTGGCCATTCTTAAGCTGATCCCCTGTAGTGTCAAGCAGGTTAATCATGGGAAAATGAATGGTCGGCTCTTGGGAGTGCTAGATAGAGAAAGGCCTTTTCAATGAACCATCGTCATCACATCAACTTGCAAACTGCTGACCCTTCCTCATCCAAAATATAACACACCGTCATTTTAACACACCCTGGCTTAAAGTAGACACCCTGGGTGCATCCAGCCGGTCAATCGTCGGGCAAGAAGGGTACTATGGCTGCCATCCAATCTTCATCGTCCCCTTTCTTGGACAGCCAGGCAGGCAGGGCAATATTTTATCCCCCTTTAGGTGATCATGGAAGCGCCTCATCACGTTAAATGTGTTCTGCCCGATTGGAGGACAGAAGGCTGTCATAAACCGTGCCTGACTCGTTGCCCTACGCTGCCCGCTTGGCACCATGCCGGGATATTTAAGGATGAAGGGATTGGAAGGCTGTGGCTTCGGTTGAGGGCTGAAGGTCGGGCCGGTCGGGGTAGCGCCATCGAGTTGAGGAATATTGCTGACACAGCAGCAGCGCTCCATCACACATAAACACGCATGCTGCGGGGACATACGCCAGTGGAGTGAAGGGGGCACATGCCAATGAAGAACGCATGGCGCGCCACAGGCTCACTTTACTCAATTACGGAATAGACCTTTACCAGCAGCATGTGAAGGACATACAGTACATTAAAGGCTTCATATGGCTGTGTGGTGGAGGTAATGGATGAGGGGATCTCCATTGCGTTTATTGGCTTTCGACTCTTTATATTGTACACAGTCAGCATCTAAACCACCCAGCCTGACTTTCAATACGTGTTGAGGTAATTTTTCTTGCTGACTTTCTTATTTGCATTAGACATGCATGAAGAGATACAAATTGAGGATGAAGTCACAGAGCGTGCAAGCTAACATGGTACAAGCAGAATCCAATATTAGCAACAAGATATTGATGAGGTTTGAGAACATTTTTATTGGCTTTGGTGGCAAAAGAAATAAAAAATTAGCATGCACAATGAGCAAAGAAAATAAATGATCATAAAGCATCAATCAATCAGTGACTTTAACGTCCACCAAGGTCAACCCCTCTCTATCAAATACACACATGCACACACATGGACACGGGGCAGGGGAGGTTCAAGGGCATCAAGGATAAGAGTGAAGGAGGGTTATGGTTACAGTTTTATAGTGCATCATTGACCCCAATTGAATGTCTCAGCTACAGTGTCTGTGATGGATGGACACGGACCGGTGGTGTCAGGGATTAGAAGATGAGATTTACTCTACAATAATCCAAAAGGAGAAAGTCCATATAGTGGGGATATGGTAAGAAATAAAAATAAAACTGGGAGAAAGGTGTCAGGTAGAGAAAGCGGAGACAATGAAAAAACAGATGGGTTAGGAAGAAAGAGTATAACATCAGAGGAGAGGGGGGAGCGAGAGTAAGGAGGAGTGAAGGAACATAAAGAAACAGAGGGAGAGGAGCCAGGCTGCAGTCTGTGTAGTGACTGATCCTGCTGTGTGTAACAGTGATAAAGCCTGCTCAGCAACATCCCTCTCACATCTAACCTTCAGGGACCTGGCGCTGCTCTGTTGTCTCCACTCTTGCCTCCTCCACACTCTGTATAAGAGCTCTGTCTGTATTCATGAGCTGGACACACTCATTCAAGAGCTGGCAGGAATGAATGGGGAGACAGAAAGAGAATGGCAGCAAAGAGCAAAAGGTGGTGTCCATTAGAAGTATGATTAAGGTAATAGCGTAGGTGGCTGCCGACGATGCCATTGAATTGGTGAAATTATCTTCATGGCTTGACTTGCAACCGCCACCTTGCTTACCAAGATTACAGCTTCTGCAAAACAATTAATCAAATGTTATTTTGGGATGTATGGCACCCAACTTCTTCAACAGTAGCCTCAACTATGAATGGAATTCGAGCCAATAACAATAAAATGGCGTCTGCCCCCCAACCTCTCCTGACCTTATGGTCTCCTCACCGCTCACCCCACACAGAGCAGCAAAGAATGAAAAGTGAACAGGGACCAGATGAGAGAGCACATCGCATCTTATGGAGCGGCTCCCCGGTGGCCAAACTCATTACAGCAGATTAATGATTTGATTTAAAAACGTGGGCCAAATAAAAGGATAGGAATTTCACTGCCTTGTCCGGGCAGCCCTTTTATCACTTCTGCATTTGCACACACACCAACAGGACATTCGGCACAATGTGTGTGAATATGCAAGTGTGTTTATGTTTAAAGGCAAGCCATGTGCAGTAAGTCTCATTTGTTTTGAGATTTGTTTCTCTCTTGTCCCTCTCCTGCCATAAAGGCTGCTGAGGTATGAGCCTGGCTCTGTAATCCCTTCTCTGCTCTCTGACTGGAAACTTAGTTTCAATGAATAATGGAGCGCTCCACCTGGCTATTAGCCTACAAAGCCCAGGCAGCCTCCAAACAAGCCTGGGAATGGATGGCAGACAGCAACTACTGCAACCTTGGATTTGTATTCAATGAGTTACTCCGGAGCCGTCTATTCCCTGAAAGATGCAATCACATTGTCTTCTCAGCATTACTCAAGGGCCGTGTCACACTGATTTATGTGACAAGCATTAGATATTCACTCTGACCTAAGGTACAAATTGATTTCAACACCTCCTGTGCGAACGAAGAAAAGAACAGTCTAAATTAGCTATTCAGCTTTATTTAATATCTACTTTATTTGAAATGTCAGCACAGACACAC
Organism: Hyperoplus lanceolatus; assembly: GCA_026929865.2. Taxonomy (NCBI): domain Eukaryota; kingdom Metazoa; phylum Chordata; class Actinopteri; order Uranoscopiformes; family Ammodytidae; genus Hyperoplus; species Hyperoplus lanceolatus. The sequence goes on from CM049415.1 coordinate 13,563,376, forward strand.
ACACACACACACTTCAGAATTGCGATATGCTGCATTATACGGTCCAGCCCAGTGTCCAAAGCTCCTTTGGGAAGTGTAGCTGCAGCTGAGAACCTTATGATAGATGATCTATGCGGTTGCTGCTGTTAGAAAGAGAACAGAGAGAGAGGGACAGTGCTCCATGTATCCCTGTGTTGTCGGGATCAATTCAGTCATGTGACCTTACCCAAGCCGAGAGACAAGAGGAGGAAAAATAGACTATGAAACAGAGGAATGAAGGCATTGTCATGGCAAAATGCTGACATGGCAGTGTCTTCTTACAAGTCCTAACCTTACAGTTTTACCCAGAGGGCATGCACTGGGACTGTGGCCTCTGACGCAGACACATACGCACGCAATTCCAGGCCCAATTCTACTGTAACCTGCATTGTATATCGGCATGTCTTAAAATGTGACACAGCAGCACCTCAGTGAATTTGAACACTGTAACAATAAAGCATTAATGAAATGTTTTATTTGTTTGAGTTAAATTTGGAAAGGAAGATTAATACACTCTGGTAATCCAAAATCTCTCTCATAAAAAGGCAAGTTAAAGACCAGCCTGATTGTGTGCAGTTATTCTGTGGAAGCTTTAGCTTGGTGTCATTTGCATGTGATATAATGAAGGTAAACGCAGCGAGCGGCCGTGCATAACACCACACTTTTCAAATCAGAGGCTGCAGGTTTCCTAACATCTGTCATCTGTATCTGTCCTGCTGCCTTCAGCTGTCTGCGAACATTTAATGATCTGAAGGACAAACTTTATATACAGTATTAAAGCAGCTTTATAAACAAGATTTAATTCATTCTAATTCATTCATAGATGAATGCAGACTGATTTACTAGCCTTTTCATGTTCTCACCATATAAAACATTTGTTATGGGTTATTTAAATGCATCCACCGTCTAGTCATTTTTTTTAATTTAATTTAAAAGGCCAAGGAAAGAGGTGGGTAGTACAGCCCAGGGGGTGGAAATGAACAAGAAAAACTGATAGAAAATGGTTTCTATCAAGTAAGAGATAGAATAGACACAAACTTACTAATTCTCACCAAATCTGACATTAAGAAATGAACAGAGAAACAATATACACACATTTGTGAATGAGATACAGTTAGTCATTAGATGGGTGGTATTGGTAACGTGGATTGATAATCCTGATCCACCCCCCTAGCCATTACCAAACATTAGCTGCCTCACATGCCAGTGAATCTGAAAAACCACACCGGAAAATAATAGAACCAAAATAGACACAGGCCGATGAAAGTCAAACAATAACCTTGCAGCTGGACTGCACCAGTATGTTGCAAATTGACCGAGGAGTCATTTTTTTTGCCATGTGTTATTAAGCTGGTGGATATTGTCTATGTGATAATAACATAAACATGCATATTTGGCTTTGCAGTGGCACACCAGTTGGTTTAGCGCCACCAGTCTGTTTGGGCACTGGAATAGAGCACGGCCCATTGCAGGTCTATAAATATGGCCCAGCATTTGTGTGCATACAATTGCCAGGAAAACAACTTTAGACGCTGCAAAAGACGACATCTTTTCTATTACACTCTCATGGTTTGGTGGTAAAGATAAGTATGAAGTTCAGTTTGTCCCACGGTACAAAGCGCTGTAAGATGCGGGATATGGTGAGTATCTTAATGAATCAAGTACAGTCAAGACTTTGATCCTGGTGTGAAGTCAGTACAGGCTGGTACGGGCAGAGAGAGTAAAGACTTTATCAGCCCGACACGACTTCTAAGAACCATATGAACACAGCAACATCAAAGCACCTCAGGCCACCCATTAGACTTCTGTACCCATTTTCCTCCAGGCATTAATGATATAAGCCCTTTAGACATGACTGTTCACGAGGAGGGCGAAAGACTCAATAATCATCTTAAGACTGCCTTTGCCATTCCTCCCCCTTCCTACAGTGCTCTTCTGTGCAGCAAACTTTGACCTAGTGACCTTGTCTCTCATCCAGATGCAGGTCATGTGCTGCATTATTGATGATGCACGGGGGTTGGCACACAGAAAGGGCAGGTGAAGATGCAACTACTGTGCATGCTAGACTAGAGCGATAGGATTCTGCCACCCTTTTGAAAGAAAAGAAGCAGGAATGGTGTCCTCTTTCAAAGGCTCATCACTGCAGGATAGTTATGCCCATATCTTGGTCATGGTGCAAGAAAAAGCCAACGTGCACTGTCACTAGAACATTTCACGGAAATTCTGAATGTGCCAGCTGCCTGTCGCCTCCGACCGCTAGCCTGGAAGACGCGGTGCCCCCTATCCGAGTATCCGTAAGGCTTCGGCTCAACTTCTGCCACACACGAGTTGACGAGAAGCATCTCGTTTGGTGAGGAATTGAAAAACGTATAGCAAAAAATTTGCCGTTAATAGCGGCCATGTTCCTTGATAGATTTGGCTGGAATTGAATGTGTATCTGTCAGTCCCACTTAGGCTGCACACCAAATTTCATGACGATAGGTGGAAAATCCATGAAGTATGTAGGAAAAAAAGGGGTTCTCTTCTATTTCTAACTTTTCCTCATATTATTAAGTGTTTTTAACCAGACATAATCCAGCCAGTCCACAAAAAATTAAGCTGTTGAATCAGTGACCTTTATCAGTTACCACTTGAGTTTGTATCATGCAAGGCTTTCCTGAGGGACCAGCTGCCTCCCACACGTTTTGCGATACAACTTTTGTGTACATCAGAGGGGTCAAGGATCTCAACTCTGGCACCGAATGACCAGTTTCTGCTGATTGTGATGGTGGCCTATAAGGCTTAACTGGACCTGCACGATGAGCAAAAGAACAGAAATATGCTGCTGACGGTGAAGTCTTGCAGAATCCACTTGAGGAGGGGCCGAAGGGTCGGGGGAGGCTGGCTGAATGCAAAGAAAATCTAAAAAGGCAAATTCGCAGAAATCGTCAGGGAAACATGGTGATGAAAGGAGAACCCAGCCAGCGACGCATATCAGCTCAGTCTTCAGCTGCTCGCTCGTGTGCTGCATTACAACATGTGACTGGGCCTCTAAATCCATCACTGTCAGGTGGACTAACGCTCTGTTTGGGACAAAAGATTTAAGGTCTGAGTTCAGGGAACAGTATAGGAAACAAATTTGATAAAGTGGAGGTTCCTTTTGAAAAACTATTGTGATTTATGTTGAATGAAAGAATATTTCTTTCAATGGATGGACCTGTCCCAATTTTGTTCTTGTATAATTTCTTATTCTGATTTATATTGATGGGGATCAATTCCATTATATTTTATTGCATCAGGGTTCTTGGACAACTTTATACTTGACTGCAAAGTCTTACTACTACTTTTATGCGATGTATGTCTACTCACTTATACTGTATGTCGCCCATTGTTGATATATTTATTTTCCCCAACTCCCAATGATACGGCTATAGTAGAAACTGAATGCACCCGCCTCTTACAGACGTGGTTGTAAGCTCATACATGGTTCATTTACTGTGCACAAAGCAATTCTACTTTGGTTGTCAGTCAAGTGTTTGTTGGAGGAGAAAAGTTACCAACATATACAGTGTTATTTATTAGACAGTCGGAAATCTGTTTCACTCTTCCTTCCTCACAACTTCCCCTTGTGACAGGCCAATCACACCAACACAGTTCTCCTTAACTGGCCTAGTGATGAGATGTCATCCAAAGGCACAGCCCGGGAGAATTCTGCTAATTCCTTTGTACCCCCTAACTTTCATATTACTTCTCTTTCTACTATTTCTCAAGTCTTTCACACACACTGTGGATTTTCCTCCTAATCCATCTTCCTTTGCAACTTTGACCAAATATGAGCAGATTTACAGACTCCTCACTAGACAATAAGGGACAAAGACAAAAGGAAAAAGGTGCTGGTCAGTATGTACCTCGCAAATGTACGAAACATGAAGCAAAGGCAGTGAGACACCCAGGAACAGAGAGTTCGCTGAAAAGATTGTTATTTTTTCCCCACTTTCTTGTAGAGCTGTGAAGTCAACCACTTGGTATTTTAAATTTGGATAAATCATCAGATATGTGAGATTAAGGGTACAGTAAAGGATTATAAAAGGTATTTCCGTGTTGAAATTGGTCATGCTGTACAGCGATGTCAAACAGCAGCAATAATTGTGGAGAAGAAGACTAGGCATTTATCTCCATTAGTTGTGACAAACATATGGAGTCACACTATGGTATTGCAGTGCTCCCAAATGTAGTGTCAAACACACCAAGTCTCTTTTGTGTTTGTCTATGCATAGTGTTTGCATTTGAGAGGTTAGCGGATAAGCTTTCAGCTGATGAGTGACCATGAATGGGGCATCTGGGCTGGGGGTATAACCACATTATAGTAGCGAGTTTGGGGCTTAGGTTTTAGCTTGCCACAAGCTTGCACCTGCAGCTTTTCAGCCTCTCTCATTGACAGACATGGCACAGCAATCTGGTCTATAGTGCTAAAGCACTAATGCATCGTCAGCACGCGCCAAGAATTTGGTCGATTCATTAGCACTTCGTCCTCCCTCCAACTCTTGAACAAGATACTCCTCAAATACACAAGAAAGAATGTTGATCTTAATTTACAGAGATTGCCTGTTAAAACATTGTGAAGGTTCACACACTAAGCAACCATTTCTAACAGTCTACATTTATGTGCTTTGACTTCAGAAAACAATTGAAGGAAACGTAATATATCTGAGATTAGCCAGGATATCAAGGCATACTTAATCCTATTTACCGCTGATCTTTATGCCTGCAAGTGTGTTTTTGCAAATGTGAGTCCTGTGTGAGCCCCATTTCCTTTGCAACAATGAGAAAATTGGATTTGAGGATAAAGGGCTACAAGAATGGCTGCGATTATGTGAACTTAACCATAAGCCTGCAATACTTTGATTGCTATTCATGAGAATAAAGTCACCGTGGCACAAAGCAGACAAATTGACTACATAGATAGTAGATTTCATTTCACAATGTTTGGTGTAAATTCATGTAGGAAAAGGACTACCTCTGCAGCGTAAGTGTCTCCTACACACTGTAAGAGAATATGTTCAAATTCCACTGACTGCACATGCTTGCAGGAAAACCAAGTGCACATGCTGCAACACAAAACATTGCCTCGTGCTCGCACCCAACAACCCCTAGAGCCAAAAATCTCACCCACCCCCAACTGCAGGTGCACACTCACATACATGCGCACAGACAGACAACCCCTGTGCAAGTGCTGTGCCAGCGCTCAACAGCTGCTCTGTCACCATTCACACACCCTAAAGGGCCTACCAATAACTAGGCCCCTCAAAATGTAAAACACACAGGCCCAGGAACAAAAGCCTGGAAAATAATTAGCATTGGGAAGGGCAGGCAGGATTGGGTAAATTGTATTAAAAGCACCTATCCGGCTTATAAAAGATTCCTATTGTGTAATTGAATAAACTGCACAGCTGCATTTGTCTCCCATACATGGCATCACAACGAGCAAAGTCAGTAAGCTGACATTGACAGAAAACGCTGTCTCTCCAATGAGCTGTATTGCCGCTACTTGTTAGCCTATTAGTCTGCCTTATATAATGCACAACCAGCTTAACCTTACATTTAGTGGCATAACAGAGCTTGGCTGACAGACAAATGAACGTTCACAGCGAAATGCATCCCAGTCTTCACCCCCCGTCAGGCTCCCTTTTTGGTCCCAGAAAGCACATCTGTATGTGACTGAGTATGTGTGCATACATGTGTGCACGCGTGCGTGCAGCAGTGATCCCACAGGGTAAGGTCAGAAAAGGTTTTGTGACATTAGTCTCTCTCCTGGGCTCCTGTCCCTCCAGGAGGCTCAACACAGATGGGACTGCTATGTGTAGCGAGCACAGTAGCACAGCTTAGGGTCAGAAGGGGACAACTTCCATGTAAAAAGTTGTAGAAATAAATTAAACCCATTAGAAAAACCAAAGCTTTTATCTCTATGATGTTGTGCTATTGAGAAAGTCCGTTTGGATGTCCGTATGGATAACAGAATTTGTTGACCTTATCTTCACTTTTGTGAACAATAGCACTTTATTCAGCCAGAATACCACAGCTTTTTGTCATCCACACGTTCTTACACTTATGTAAATGCCATTAACAAGTCTCCCTCCAGCCCTCTCTCCCTCACTCACTCTCCATCTTTCCAGCAGTGGTCAAGTAGAACAATAGCCAGTCCTTCTCTGAGGACACAACATTAGTATGGAGGGAGACTTTTTTTTTTTTTTTTTTTTAAATCTCTGTCAACACAACACCCCACCGGCTGAATCAATTTGGAGAGCGGACGGAGCTGAGCCGAGCAGATAAGATGCACAAGGGGGAGTGAAGGGAATGTTACTCAGCTTGACGTGCTTGTGTGGGCTGTCTCTGTTCAGTACATGGAACTATTTGAACAGGAGAGATTTGACGCCAATAGGTTGAATCCTGAAAGCAGCTCACTCAAGACTTTGTGTCTTTACCATCTGTGCTGATAGCCATCAGGGGAACATACTGTACCCCCCCCCATCCTTGGCAATGGATAAACATCTGGTAATTATTGACAACAACTCATTTCCTGACTGGACACAACAGGCAAAAGGAAGGGCATGTTTATTCTTCACCAGTGTTGGGAACGTTACTTTAAAAAAGCAATTAGTTATAGTTACTCACTACTTGTTCCAAAAAGTAACTGAGTTAGTAACTGAATTACTTTATAATAGAAGTAATTAGTTACCAGGGAAAGTAACTATTTGCGTTAGCCTACTGTAAAAAAAAAGTTGCTATATGTCAAAAAAATTGATTTTTCTGAGCAGTTTTCACAAGTCAGTTGAAATGAGTAGAACAAACAGGCAGGCCTACTTGTAGGCTACATAACCTTCAATGTGTATTGCACATCAATAGACAGCAAGAGGTTTATCCTGCACTTCAAGTATTTTGTTCTCAACAAAAGTAGTAGAGGAAACTGCTGAATGTACCGTGCTGATCTGCTATATCACTGGATTCACTTCAGGGGTGTCGGCTAAAACCACTATAGTAGCCTAAATAATAAAACACTACTTAAGGCCAAAAACGTCAGACTATGAAGCATGAGACGATGAGAGGAGGAGTAAGGATTTAACTAAACAGCTGTTTCAACCGGCGAATCGCGGCCGTTTAATAACGTGCATAAATTATAACTTATAGAGATGGGAAAACTCCATGCACTTACTCACAAGGGCGATGCAAACAAACTCAGGGAGGGCACGTTTCGACCGTGGATTGATACCTAATTACTGCGGCAAAGTGCAGGCTCACACAACAGAGAGAAAAAGAAAAAGAAACTTCACTAAACAGGCGCTCCGGCTGACTGACGTGACGACGCTAACTGACAGTTATGTCATCCACACTGAATAAAACAACTTAAAACACACCGGTCTCCTCACTAGCAGTATGGAGCCAGGGGTGCGTTCGGATTACACAGTTTATTCAATCAATTCATAGTAACGCACCGCATTTAACGTTCAGTAACGATAACGGCGTTGTAACGACGGAAAAAGTAATTAGTTAGATTACCCCGTTACTGAAAAAAGAACGGCGTTACCTAACGCCGTTATTTTAAACGGCGTTATTCCCAACACTGTTCTTCACAATGCCCGATTAGTGTAATCAGTGAAAATACCCAGTTGGTTTTTCAGTTTTTGAGTGCTTTCAGCTAAAAGAGATTGGGAATCTGAAGTGAATTGTTTTTAATGTTACTGGACAGGCAATGCTTTCATAGAAGAATCAGACATCACAGTTTAGAGCAGCTTTCCATCTAGACAGAAAATGAAAACCAAATCAATTAGATGTGAATCGAATTTCTTTGTGAATGAGGCACTGTGATAGTCAGAATTGACTGAAGCTGCTCAGGTATTCATATCCACTGTTCAATAATTACAATTCCTCGCTTCATGGGTAGGGAGGAAATGTCTGCTGTCCAGGGCTTTAAAAAATTATAACAAACAAACAAATAAATAAAACATTTACTCATAAAAGGTTGATCAGCCTGAAAATCTAAATATGTAATTTACCAATTTTTGTAAATGTCCCAAAATGTATGAGAAGTAGTAACCACCTCCTAAGGGCCTACTGTGTTTCTATGCAGGGACAATTAAACCACTTCAAAGCTGTTTTGGGGCTTTATTCAATTTTAACCCGGGCCAATGATGGCAAGGGATCAAGGAGGATTTGGTGGAACAGCGTGGACCAAAGAGCCAGCGGGGAACAATGGAAAAATGTCAGATTTCTTTCCTGCGTAGCTGAAAACAAAAAGGTTTCTCAGTATTCCTGCCGTCATAAAAACGTCTTGTGGCATTTCCCCAGGAACCTGCCCACACTGTCAAACAACTTGACCACAAAACTGAGGAGAAAAAAAAATAATAGCCCAAAGTCCTGAGGGCCAATGAGGTTGACTATACGCTACAGTTGTTGAGCTTCAGACCTCCTGCTTCTGGAAGCAAACTGACTCCCACACTTGCCTTGGCTTTCTATGCTTTACTCCATCACTCCTACTCTTCTTGCTGACTGATCAAAAGAGAGTTTTGGGGTGGAGAGTACCAACAGTACAAGATTATAGAAGCACAGTCATCGGTGGCACAGGGTCAGTGCTTCAAAGGAGTTGTAGTAGTAGTTAGAGCTGGCAGCATTGCAGTCTACAACTTTAAAAGGTCGCCTGCTGCTGAGTAACCCTGAGGGTATGTGTGGCCAACAGGACTGGGTGGAGGGAGAGGGAGGGGGCAGAGATATTTAAAGCCTCCTGAAAGGATGAGCCAAGGAGACAGTGATTAAAACAGGACCAGCCTTCTTTTTATGCATTTGTGCCAGCCTCTGATGGCCGCCCAAACGTTTGCCCTAAAACCAGCCCGGAAATGTGATCCGTCGGACTGGACGGGCAAGAGAGCAGCGGGGGAGAGAATGCAGCTTCTCGGGGCAGCTTTGGCTGCTAAGCACAACAGGAGGACACACAATTTAATGAGATTGACTGAGTGGGCATGGAAAAGGGGACGTGCCGGGACCATTGAATAGATAAACCAAAAAAATAAAGGAACTGCACATTCCTGTTTTCTTCCACTATAATGGAGGAGACTTTACACACATGGAAAAAGAAGAGAGACAGAGCAACTGTTCTTTCTAAATGTGTCAGGGGGGAGAGAGCAGAGAACACACCCCTAGTGCTCATGCAAGCATGAGAGTGTGGATCAGAGAGTGCAGGCTAGTGTTCAAGCTGTCTCTGCGGCTGTTAAAGCTCCTCTCTTCCTAAACTGGGCACCACCTCTTTAGTAAGTAAACAGCCATCTACTGTTCCAACTTCCAACGTGCTCTTGCTTTTTTCTTGAGTCTCTCATAGAACATAAATAATGCACAGGCACCAATAACACAACCGCCAGTATGTTGGTTTCAGAGCAGTCTGCACTGCAAATTAGTTAATGCAGAGACTGGGACTGTCGGACAGGAGCAATCAATTAACCTTACCCTGCATTAGAGGGTGGTTTTGTGCATATTTGTTTGTAAAGAGGCTGCAAAAGTCCAGACAATAGTAACAGGCCAGGGACAACAGCCCATAAACAAAGGGTTATAATAACAGTAGAAAATTCTACACACATAAAAAATAATGCCGCACGCTGCATTTTATACCTCTGGAAGGTAATGTGGACTTGCAGACAGCAATCTAATCAGAGCCGACCTCTCCAATGGTCACACATCAATAAGATCTCCTCAGCATCATTAGCTTATAAATCACTGAGGCCATCAGTGGGGGACCACAGCCCCCCGCCCTCTCATAACCGAAGGTCACAGCCGCTGTTCAAAAGCTCGGCACGAATCAACAATTCAATGAGGAGAATGTAGATTATTGATCATTGATCTGTGGGTCATTGTGTTGCCAAATCAGATGGGAGATCAGATGGTGACAGATTGTTAAGAGACACTGGACAAATATTCCTAAACAGCAGAGACGGGGAAAACAGGAACACAAGTTGGGGAGTTTTTCCAATGAACTTCGCTTCCAGCTGAATCCTTTACTACGAATTGTTACTCAACCTGAAAAAATACAGAAACCTTATCTTACGCAACGAGCCACTTTCACACAAGATGGAGTGGCTTCTCAGAGAAAGGGCACAGAGAAAACGTTTGCCATAGTAACACCAGGAATGGTATGTTGTAAATCAGTCAAGAGACAAAAGAGAGAAAAGACTCGGGGACGGTGCAGAAAAGTGCACATGGTTGCTACTTGGACAGTTTTTGGTCTTTTTAGGCTCTAGAAGGGAACTAGAAAAAAAGAAAATTCCTCAAGAGAGCCCCAAAGTCAAATTAGCTACACCCTAATTCCACTATTTCCTAACAAAAGTAGAGCAAAAAAGTTCACGATGCTGTGCCCATTACATTACCATAGTGACGTGGGGCCAGGGGCTGGGAAATGGGGTGATGTGTCGGAGGGAATGCCCTACTGTGTGTGCATGCATACTCAAAGATAACATCCTGACAAAAAAATAGACACACTCTCTCTTTCACTCCCTCCAAGGGCACCAGAAGTATCCCGCATTGTCCTACAAACGCGAGCAAATCATCCACTCTGAGCCAGGGTAAATTGAGATGGGGTTTACATTAATGGGTTTGTAGGGCGGGGGGGACACCTCAAGGTGAGAGTGGGGGAAGACTCACCAGATATGGGTAACCTACATCTCTACAAAATGTAGACAGGAAAATAACTTTGAGGGCTTTTTGGATGAGCAGGTTCTGTCTGTGGTAATTTCCACATTTTCTTTCTTGCAGGAACAAAGGGGGTTCATTAAGAGGTTAGGAAAATAGCAATTCAATGTAAAGTCTTACACTTGCACAACAATGGTTTTTTTTCTGAGCCCTGAAAAAACCGCTAAAATTAAGAATTCTGATGTCAAACTTACATGGCAACCTAGCACCAACTGGGCTTTTTTTTATACATGTGGCTAGATTACTTAAAATATGCTTCCGAGAATGTCACTGATAAAAAGAAAATGTGTACAAAACACAGAGATTATTCAAACTAAGCTCAGTTACCATGGTTATTCTGACTATCTGAAATACCAAATCAAGGACATTTTTTTCCAGCACTTTTCTGCTCCCCCTGACATGTCTGAACATGTCTCATTCTGTTTTCAGACAATGCTTTGCTGCTAGGGGGGAAAGAAACAGATTATCCCTCTGCGAGTGCTCTGAGAATATCTATCAAGGTCACTGGAGCAAGTGCTGCTTTTTGATGGATATCTGTACGTGGGGTGATCTTGACTGTGATGACTCAATGAGCCTTATGAGTCATGAGGAATTTGCTCTGGATTACCTTGCCATGGTGAGTGAGGGGGCACAGCAAGTCTAGTCTGTTTGAGGTTGTTTTCTCCTCGTTTGTTTCCGACTAGTTCAGTCAGTGGCTATGCTGCATTGGCTCCTTGTGATGCAGAGTCTGATCTGATCAATACTGGCTCTCGAGGGCAGCGGAGCAGGTAGCGAGAAAAGGACTAGACAGCGAATACAGCTCCATAGGCTGTGTAATGTTGTGATCAAGAGGGTTGGCGTCAGCACCTTGGGTTAATGCTGTGCAACCATCTCAGCGTCTTGTTTCTTTGTCTAATAGATGAATGCACTGCTCTCTTCAATAAAAATACAAGGAAAAGGAACACACACACACACACACACACACACACACACACACACACACACACACACACACACACACACACACACACACACACACACACACACACACACACACACACACACACAGAATAAAGTACACCTGCATACAACTCACACACTGAAACAATGAGGGGGATTATTCAGTTATGAGATCAGCCATCCATTGAATCGACAATACCCACATTTCAGTGCTTTCAGCTTCTGAAATGAGAGGATTATGTCATTATTTTTAAGTGAACAAGTTGAACTTTTGCACTATTTAGTTGGGCAAAACAAGCCACTTGAAAATGTCACCCTGGGCTCCATGAAATCGTGGTGGGCTTTTTTTCCACTATTTTTAGATTATTTCAAAGAGTAAACAAAATGACAATTAATCAAACAATGTCACTGATCAACTAATGATGATGAAAAATGATGAATAATGAGTTGAAGCCTTCCACCAAAAGGTCAGTGGGGCGGTGCCCATCTGTGGAAGACAGCCACTGCACCAGATTGAGAGGGTGCCCCATGTCCCAATGACCCAGCTACAGTGCGCAGACAGCAGGATTACTTCTCCAATCATGATCTCCTCTATGAGCTATGTATAGTATGTGGTATGCATGTACAGACAACCAATCTGAGCAAAACTATTACGGCCAGCAGAGCCCCTGAATTCCAGATGAATTACAGGATAAAGGTGAAAATCATTTGCAAAGAATCTGCTAACACTCCAGCACAGCAGAAGAGCATGTGGTGCTGCTATCACTGCGCACGCACACACACACATAAAGTACAGGACCATTAATCATGCGCAACCCAGTTCTGCTTCTCGCCCCACACTCCTCTCATGTGCTTCTGGCCCAAGGTTGACTTTGCAGTCTGTGTGTTTACCTCAGTGTTGTGCAATGGTTGCATGTCATGGAGATTAAATCAAAAGGACAGGCGGCAAAAGGGAGGGGGGACGGGATATTGTGTTGTTGGACTCAGTAGACTTAAAACATACATGCGCATACTCTTAAAAACATCAACAAGGCCAGGCCAGCTAAAAGAAGAGCAGTCTTCCACATCAAAATGGAAACATGTAAGCCATTCCTAATGGAAATGAAATCAGCTGGGATACCTACCTGACACTAATTGTGTTAGAAAGACAACTAACGCAGTCAAACACCAGAGCTGGTCTAGCTGTGGAGTCAAGCAGCCGATAGTATCACCTGTGTGTGTACTCTTTTTGTGATGTAACATAAGTCCTTGCCTTTAAAAAAATTAAAAAAGCAAGCAAGAATAAAATGGATTACAGAATGGAGCCGATTCATTCTCTCCAGCTACACTGCTCACACGAGCCATTAATCTAAGCCTCCTGTTCCAACTTCTGCTACACCAGCTGACGGTCTTACCCAGGTAGAGAGATGCATTTTCTTTCTTCACGTTGTCGTCCAGGTAGGTGGGCCCCAGGGTGTAGATGGGCGTGGAGCCCATGCCCACCAGGATCTGGGCGATGATGAACAGAGTGACGTACAGGTTGTGCTCGTTGCCCTCCTGGTCCCTGGGGCAGGAGGCCACGTCCAGGCCCTCGCGCAGGCTGCCGTTGACGCTCTGACAGAGGCCTTCACGGCCAAACGACGAGTTCATCTCCTGGATCTGGTAGGGCGGTGAGATGAAGTGGGGCAGGGAGAACAGAGCCGCCCCTATGGCGATGACCACGCCACCCACAGCCAGCCAGCGCGGCCTCTGACCCCTGCCGCCGAAGTAGGAGATGAAGACCACCACCAGCAGGCTGCCAATGTCAAAGCAGCTGACCAGGAGGCCCGACTCGGAGCTACGCAGGCTGTAGCGCTTCTCGATGGTGGTGATGACGCTGCTCAGGTAGCCCGACACCATCAGGGACTGGATGAAGGTCAGGTAGCACATGCAGAAGAGGAAGCAGCGGGAGTCGCGGAGGATGGACCGCGCGTACTTCCGCGCCGGGACGCAGATAAGGCGGCTGAGGGAGAAACCCAGCTTCTTCCCCCCGGGGTCCCTGTGGCCATCCACTGGGAGAGAAGTGCTGAGGCCCACCATGCTGGAGGCAGAGGGGGAGAAGGGAGAGTCGGCCTCCGGACTGCTGGAGTCGGGGGTCTTCAGCTGGAGCTCGCAGCTCTCCCGCAAGGCCACGCAGGCGCCACGGTTGTTGGTGCCGCCACCGACCTGCCTCAGCTCAGCAGACAGGCTGGGGTCCTGTTGACAAGGCCCGTTCAGGATGGGTAAGCTCTTGGACTTGAAGCAGGTCTCTGGGTCCGGCTGGTACTGGTCCTGGAGCTCACGGATCTCCAGAGAGTCGGAGAGCTCGCTGCCAATGTCATCGTTGTCCGATGAAGTCATGGTGGCAGCTGCAGATGTGTGGACTCTTGGCGATGCTGAGAAGGCAGTCAGGAACTAGTGCAGCATGAGGGCACTGGGGCTGACTGAAGCCCTCTACTTATTATGAGCATGTTTTATTCCACATAGCTGTTTACAAAGGGAGCCTGTCTCAGAGAAACAACATTAGCTCACACTACTAGCCAATAGTGATAGTGCAGAAGACAATCACTTTCCTTAAATTAACACATCAAAATATTGCCTTGTTTACAATAAATAGCTTATTTTGGAGGGAAAAAACATGTACCCAATAACCAAAATGTGCAGTCTTTACAGTGTTCCCCCCCAATTGAGGCTCCCACGTTGGTATTTATTTTATGGCTCTTTGTTGGATAGCAACCTTGAATCACATGGTTTCATATTGTCCCATAGCTGTGCAGCATCCTAGAAAAGGGACACAACATAAAATGTCATTAGCAAATGTTAAAAAATTATTTAAAAAAAAAAAATGGTTGCTACTTGCTTCTTACTAAATGTACACATTTGATATACGTCCTACAGCCTACCATTTCTGGCATTCCGGCTAATGTGTCAAGTGTCCACCCTGGATTTAACTGGTCACTTGGTCTCGCTAAATTAATATAGCCTTCAGAAGAAAATATCCCACCAAAAAAAAGATGAAAATTAATAATAATTTAAATATTAACCTAGACGACAAATCAACCCTATCGGTGTCAACTGTCGCAGCGGGTAAGGCTAAATAACACCCAGCTCTCCTTTTGTCAAAACCAGAAAAATATCAAGAGAACAAAAGACCACGCTGCCCACTAACGTCTCAGTCATGACTTTGAAAATAAATAAAAACCGATTCACAACGAGACACTTCTGAAACTGAGCCACAATAAGTCCCGTCCTCGACTAAAACGGCGATAAATATAATTTGTCATAACTTCTAGGAAAGGTAAGAGGTACAGAAGGCTGTAATACTCACACAGGACAGAGGGAGGTAGCCTGTTGTTCTCCGCGGAGCGGCCACTCAGTGAATGAAATCTGCTAGATGCGGATGGCTGCTGCTGCTGGTTGGCAAATGTTGCGTTCAATAACTGTTGTAAACGGTATTATTCATGGTTCGGAGCACCAAAAGTGGGAAAAAACCGACCGATGTGTCTTAATTGAGCACGTCACCGGATGATATTATAAATATTGTGAATAAACCATACAATATAGGCTATAAGTTATTATTACACAACAATATCGGTAGATAGGCTACATTTCCATCAATGATATTACCAACTCTCTTTTTAGATATGTAACTTAAACAAGCTCCTTGCTATTTGAGTTCTAAAACGTTCAACCAATCACTCTGCCTTAGTCTTCTTTGTGGGTAGCCTATGCTCTTCACCGGGCACTAAAATATAGCCTGCTATGACCAATTTTATGTACAACTTTCCAGTTGAAAGATAAAACGCCAACGACGTGACGGCGACTTGAACGCAGCAAATCATAGGGGTGAATTGTGTTTCACACCAGCCATATTGGGACTTGTAGTTTTTATTTCGAGATCCCAACTTGCGTTCAGCTCGCTTTCAAATATCATGTAAAACTGATACCAGCGACATGGTGTCTCTTGGACAATGCCACACTGGAGGGTCATAGAAATGCTAATGTTAGTGCTTTCATTCAGTAAAATTTAGATGGCACTAGCATTAGGACTTCATATACCAGCATGCTTTTCGGACCATATGGTGGGTTGTTTAGTACACTACGTCACCGGGACAGCTGTGACCCTTGCTGACCCAGCAGTGATTGACTGGTCACTGTGCCTGGCAGTCTCCCTGACGCAATAACTTGCAAACAAAAATGTCCAGTGAAGCAAGCTTATTATGTATTTCCCGAGAATACCACAACTCAGTCATTAATGAAAAGTATCTCAACTCATGCATTACAATGAACAATACACTGGAGGGGAACCCAACAGAAATACATCTCTGTACTTTGGGAGAATATCTTTATATAGGCCTACACCTAGTGTTGCAACTAATATTTATGACAAATATTTATGTTTTGTACGTCAAATTTATTTGTGAGAGGTAACATTTCACTGAACGGAAATTGAATTGAAAACAACAACTACACTGCCAGAGAATAAGATGTATCTTTTATGGAGAGAGAGAGAGAGAGAGAGAGAGAGAGAGAGAGAGAGAGAGAGAGAGAGAGAGAGAGAGAGGACAGGGATGGATGACTTTGCCCAAGGTAATTAATTCATTTCCCTGGTCTGGTTAGGCCGGGTGATCAATCCTCCTCCTCCTCTGCTCCTTATTCTGATGCTCTTTAGTTCCCCCACAGAATTCAAACAAAGCCTGAATGTCAAATCTCTAGTAAAGTAAATGTGCTCATATTTTTTTTACTGTATTACAGTACACAGTCCACTGTCTCCTCTGTGTCTGAGAGCGAGAGAGTGACTGTCTGTCTTTCAGCAGTCAATCAGAGCGATCAAAGAGAAGCATCATAGTCTTAGAGGGCTCTGTCGCTCTCTGTTCGAGAGTTTTTCATCATTCTCTTTGGCCGTCAACCAGCAGCAGGCTACTCAAAAGCACAAACCCCCATGAATACATAACAGACACAGCACAGAGAGGGATGAGAGGAATCATTTAGCAGGTAGTGGCTTTGTATTATAATGACAAAGCTTCATCATAGCACCTATAGCAAATCTATTGTAGTGGAAAAACTCTTGTTTTACATTTGATCAAAGTTTCAATATGATATATGTTGGTATAACTCATTTCTTGTTTGTTAATGTGTGTAGCCTTTATACACAGTATTCTGCCTGAATAGTATGTTGCATGTACAACGCTCCGTTTTCCCTCAACACATATCTCATCCAATATCCAAAAGAAATCCAAGTGACCACGATGTGACATTTAAGAGGTTTAATTGTCAAAAGCAACAAACAAAAAATCCTTTCCACAATATTATGATTAAAGATGAGGTATATGTGAAGAAATAAAGAGAGAGAGAGAGGTCAAAAAACTGTGTGGCTCCACGCTTGTAATCCTGACTGTCTGTCACAGGTAGTTAACACAATAAAGTTTCCTCTAACACTTCAAAATAAAGTAATTAAATGTCAGTTATACCAAAAATAATGCGATTGAACTTCAAAATAAAAAATACAATATATTCGAAATGACCACAATTAACCATTATATTAATCCACTTGTAAAAATCCAAACATTATCATACAATATGAACTTAAATAATGCAAATAGGCATTTAGGCTACAGATATTGTACAGTATGTGAAGTTTCTTTCAATGAGCAGCTCTGCAAACCGCAATTATTTGGTCTTATTGATAAGAGCACATTATTATATAATTAAAGTCAGTGGTTGGCAAAATGTAAACGTAAGGGGAAATAAATAAGAAATATGTTGCAGAAATATTGACCTTTTTTTCTCTAGCAATCACTTGCTGGGTTGTAAATTATCACTGAG
The DNA here is from genome assembly GCA_026929865.2 of Hyperoplus lanceolatus. NCBI lineage: Eukaryota > Metazoa > Chordata > Actinopteri > Uranoscopiformes > Ammodytidae > Hyperoplus > Hyperoplus lanceolatus. Next base: position 13,580,863 of record CM049415.1, read on the forward strand.
AGTCAAAAGGTTGAGAGCATTTTTACAATCAAATGCTGTCAGAATAACCTGAACAAAAAGACAACAGACCCTCAAGTGAGTGTTGAAGTTGTGTGTAACAACAGATTTCTCTTTTCATACTTCAGTATGAACTTCAATCCATATTATATTTCATGAATCATTGATAGGGAGGCCTGGTTTCACACTTTAGGTAAGAGTTAAGTGTCGCCAAATGAAATGCAGTGTCGATGGAGATCACAGTTTGCGGGTGTATGTGGTATTATTATGATACATAAAGTTGTAATGCATTATCTTGCTGTATATTTTAATATTTTGGCAGAGGCAGAGAGTCATCAAATACCACAGAATACTAAATCGTATTATTTTTTTTAATCGTGCAAAAAGATCTGAAAATATTTACGTAGAAGAAGAAAATGAAGAAGAACCATGCATCAATGTATAGAAGTTACAAAGGGAGTCCATTACCTTTTTCTCAAAACACAGAGAGAGAGAGAGAGAGAGAGAGAGAGAGAGAGAGAGAGAGAGAGAGAGAGAGAGAGAGAGAGAGACTGAAGGTTAATACCATTTATGCTTTCTCAGAAATACCTTTGATGGATTAGCCTACTGTAGAGCTTTTCAGAATTTGGCTGGAATTCATCCGCAGCGACAGCTGAACAAAACTTGGTTATTTTTTTCGGCGCAGGAAGGAAGAAAAACAGAGAATTTCCCATGTGAAAAAAACTGAACCAGTACAATAGAGGATTGAAATAGCATGTCTGCATTTTTGGAAAGGGGGGAGGAAGGGGCGCCACCACAAAGCTCTCCTTCATATCTAAATATTTCCCAGAACTATTGGCAGCATCTCATTGTATTGCATTTCTCATATACCCGGCAATAAACGACACAGCCTCTTATTAGAAGAGCTGTAAAAACTGTTTACCGCTCGCAGGGGGTCAGAAATCAAAGCTATTTAAAATATCAATACATTCTGCCCTGTGTTACGCACACATGGATCATTTTATTGAACCGGCTTTGCAGACAGTGATAACCATTAACGTCAAAGGAGAATACTCCTCTGTTTATCACTCAAACACATGTGTGATGAAGTGTAACAGATATTGTAATATTTTGGACGTTTGACTGTAAGTTATGTGTTTATAATGTGATTGTATTGGAGTGATTTTTTTTTCGAAAGGCAGTGCCGGTTCCACAATGGAGAGAAATACAACACCACCCTCTAGTGCACAATCTAGTTCAATGAGGCCAAGAGAGAGCAGAGTGTTTGTGTTTCTGGACATGACCAGTAGATGGTGCTTTGTCCTCAAAAAACAAAAGATTTCTCTAATCAATGTCTTGTGTTTTACATGTTACCTGTGTTACAAACAGGGGGAAAGAAGTGATAATGATGTTCTGAATTTTCCAGGTTGGTACTATATCCAACAAAATATTTTACTAAATTGCATCATGGAAATTTAGAGATCCATCCAGGCTTTATTTTGTCTTCCATGGAACTTGGGATCTGCCTGGATCTAAAATCTGCCCCTTTAAAAAAGCAATAATTAATTGGAATGCAAAAAAGCAATAATTAAATGTATTTGAAATGTATTACGGCAACAACAACAAAGACACTTTCTGTAAATTATTTTCTTTAATTTTGATACAAATGTAAAAGCTATACAAGTTAAACTACTGTAGCTGTATTAAAAACAAATGTATCTTCTGTTTAGCCAATACAATTCAGCAGCCTTTTATCCCCCCCCCCCCCCACCTCCCTATTATGTCTTCCTTTTCCAGATTTTACACATTGAATTCTGGCTTATATCTGGTCAAAGTGCTTGTTACAAAGGGCTGGCGAGATCTCCTCCTGTCAGTTCATGAGTGATGACATCATCATCATCATCATCATCATCATCATCATCATCATCATCATCATCATCATCATCATCCTCATCTTCAGCCTGGTCAGACACTTGCCATGGCCTTGAAGCCGCTCTCCCCCCCTCGCTCCATCCCACACTCTTCCTGTTAACCATCCCAACTTTATTGACATTACAGGAATCACTAATGAAACACAGTCTGTTTTCACAGTCAGCCATGACAGCTATTCAAGGGAATCACATGCACTGAGACATGCAGTGTTCATAAATACACTGTATATATATTCCCATCCCCCCAACGAGTTTACATCCACATAAACAGCCTTTTCCTGTATGCATAGCCTTGGCTATCAGAGCTGCCAAGTTACATACGGGAAGATGCAGTAATGACAGGCAATGAGGTGTTTGCATCTGTAACTGGAAGTCAGGGGTGCTGCGAGGAATTCCAGGACTCCGGGATTACCTGCCTCACAAGGAAGCATATAAATAATCCCATGTTTTCACTATGGGCTCCTCTTCTTAGAGCCTCTCGACCCGTTGCTGTTTTTTTTTAAAATGCGTCCTGAAACAATCCAATTGTCTGCTGACTGTTGCATCTTCATCAGCTAATGGCTTTACAGCAGCACTCAGAGATATAGTAGGACTCTATGCTTGAACTATAACCCTCCTGTGGTACTGTTTTACCACATTCTGCTTACCGGAAGAAGAAGAAGAAGAAAAAGCCATCTTTTAAATGAGCTTGCCACTCTTTGTACTGCTTTTCTAAGGTCAACATTCTGGGGTTGTTGTGGAGAGACTCCCTGGTCTGTAGTCAGGACTACTCCCCAAATTAGTTCACCCATTCAGAAGGGGCTTGCAACTGGACTGATGCATATGAATAAGGCAAGCAGATCAGGGTAGAAGGGTGGCGTTGTAATTGTGTTAAAAAAAAGTGCAAGGCCCCCCCCCACTCCCCAAAATAAAGACCCCCGGTGTAAACCTGCCGATGCCCCCTTACTGTGCGGAGCAATCCCAGCAGATTGGGCCCTATGCTTATGCAAAAATGCCCCCCCCCCCCCTCCTTCTTTCCTCTGGACCCATCACCCTCAACCCCACCATCACCTCCAGTCCTCACCCAATGAGTGGACTGTTACACACAGGGCCCCTCCATGACAAAGGCTGGCTGATTGTCCCTTTCCTAATAAATCATGAGGACATTAACAAATATGCTCCTTGCTAATAAGAGCTATAAGCCGCCTTCCATGGAGGGATCTACAACACTGATAACACATGCCATCCATTAGCAAAGATCTCCACTGCTGAGTGGAGCACTGCATTTGATTGATTATATTTTATATATTAGATATAGGAAATTAAAATACTTTGTTACACAGTTAAAGGTCGGTGGCATACGTCTTCTTTTGGGAAAATGGCCATTTTAATTTCAATGTATATTGAATAGAATATCAGCAGTCTCACACATCCACCATCTATCACTTTGATTCAATACCCAAATCGAATTTATAAATGAATGACTGAAGCAAATGTGAATTGAGATGTTGTATTCAAGCCTATTATTTTCATTAAAATTTCTGTAATACATTGGATTGCTATCAGCTGTTTCGCTTAAAACAGGAAATGTATAGCTAATCTTACAGTTTTTAATAATCAACGTTACTCCTCATAAACTAAATCAACACAGTTGTTGCTTCTTTTCATAATCTATCATTTTGTTAATCAATGCAACAGAAATATGGATAACAAGTGTCAGTCTTTTGAATCTAGTCGAATAAAATAAATAAGCTCAACACATATGCTGTTTAATAGACAGCACCTGATAAGTCAATGAGGAGTGGGCTGCTGAATTGGGAAGAACAGTGTTAGCTGAATGCTCTGCATGTCTGTCCTTAACGAAGAGAGACCCTGAGTTTACTGTAAACAGGGTTTCAAGGCCTCCTCAATTCCCCTAACACATATGGAAATGGGCCATACCTTCAGGGCTTTGTGCTCCTTTGCAAGAGCATCCACACAGCCCTCACAATGTTAAAGGAGGGACTGCCGAAACATTTCATATTCATGGGACACAATCACCTCCATATGAATGGAATAATGGCTCTTTAGAGGCTTAAGCTACCATCTGAAGTATGTGTGCGTTTTTCAGGCCCTCGGGGCTGAGGTGATCAGCTACCTAAGCTAAGCAGAGGTCCTGCTCTATCATCTGCCTCGGGGAAGGAACGTTTGACCGCAGAAGTACGTTACATAGGTCACAGTGTATTGTACAGTGTGTGTGTGTGTGTGTGTGTGTGTGCGTGTGTGTGTGTGTGTGCGTGTGTGTGTGTGTGTGTGTGTGTGTGTGTGTGCAAGAGTTGCTGTAATGGCGCATACAGCAAGTCGGGCAGTTTATCTGATCCCTCTTCCGCAGAAAAAAATTCAAAACTTTTAAAATGACCATTTATTTAGTTTGTTTTTGTTTTGAAAAGGAAGCAGGGATTTGTTTTAAAGAAAGCAGTAGTCTTTTAATTACACTTTAATTATATCCAACTGATAACAAAGCAGAACAAATACTTTGAGGATGCATAACCTTGAAAGGAAAAGGTTTTGCTGCAACAAAAGCAGCTTTATCATTTCACCATTTTTTTATGTGGAAAATGTTTTTGTAGTAAACTGGTGGTGACATCAGGCCATGGCACTGATGTCACCTGTAAATGCCACATGCAAACCAAATTTAGGAATTTGGATCATCTGTTGATAATAAAAATGTATGTCACAAACTGAAATTTGTGAAGCCGTGGTGTATCTCCTGTCTTCTGAACAGAGTGGGTCCAGCTTGGATGAACCTAAAGAAAGGGGAAATCCCTTTCCTATTGTTGCCATACCACCCTGACACACACATCAGCCCCTCTTGAAGCCAGAGGTACTTGAGCGTGTGCCTTCTTAAACCCCTGAAGAGGATCCTTCTGCCCAGCTCATCCCACTAATTACCTCCTAGCCACACTGTAAATGGGCCACTCCTGATAATCAGCCCTAAGCCGGGGAGGGAGGTGAGGCCGGAGAGAAGCATGGACAGAGGGAGACATGTATGGATGGATGGGAGATGAAAGGAATGGGGGCATTTCAATGAAACTGATTAGCTATAGGGCCAACAGCCTTCGTTTTTGTGTGTAAAAAACATGAATGAGTCGAAGCGTTGCACTGGTCGACATCATGACAATGGATGTGGGCAGTGTAGTCTGTTTTGTGCACCAAATCGGCAGCTGAAAATAGTCCCCAACAAAAACACAGTAAAGTTTGCTCAAAACCACAGTAGCTGGCTGTTAGAAAACTATTCAGCTAGACAATTTAGCTAAAGATTGACTAATTCAGTATAAAAGTTTTTTTTTCCGGCTGATTGTCAAAGTGTAGGGAAGTCTTATTGAGAGAGACGGACTGACACATTTGCAGTTTTGGTATTCTTTTTTGACTAAACAAAATGATAGGATACAGCCTTATCATTTGATTTGACAGATACAAAGGGACGATTTTTTGAGTCATGAAGCTGCAGGTCTCACTTTACTCATTGGACATCCCTCTTTCTGGATTAACCTAATGGCCCCACCACACACACATCCTCCACTTACAGTAGCAAGGTATTTTTTGGAGACACAGCTGCTAATAGAGCAAAGCCTTCTGCCCCCGATCCACACGTCAGTACACACACACACACACACACACACACACACACATACGCACACACACACACACACACACACGCACACACGCACACACGCACACACGCACACACGCACACACGCACACACGCACACACACAATGCAGCAGTGTTTGCACTGTTATTACTGCAACACTGTCATTGTCTGGACCATAATCCGGGGGATCCATTGTTGGGTCATACGTGCCTGCTCCTTCATTATGAAGAATACTCACCCTCCTCATCCCTCAAACCCCTTCCAAAGGGCTGTCTCTCTTCAAGCCCCTCCACCCCCACACACAAGAGAAGTGTGCTGCGCCACAAAGGGACCAAAAAAGAGGCACAATTAGCCCCGTGACAGTAAAGCCCCCCAGTGTCTTGCCCAGAAAGCATGCCGAAACAATGGGGGCAAACTTTTATACGACACTTTTTACGCAAACACTGGAGTGTGCTGCCGCCTTGTGCCTCGGTACTTAGAGCCTGCGTGGCCTTTGTGAGCGAGAAACAAGTGGCCAATTTATTTTCGTTTATTAGTTAGCCATTAATTGGGGGGAGGCAGGTCGCTGCCATTGAGAAGGACATGGTGTTTGTTCGGGCTGGATGAAAAACTAAAAGAAAGAAAGAAATCATCAATGGGCTGAGCCTCCACAGGAAATTGAATCCCATGCCAGTCATCCAGAGATTGTTCTGTCAATGATTATTTGGGGATCAATACAGTGAGGGCAATTGTCTTTTTTTTGTTTTGTTTTTTTACTGTAGAACACACACAAATCTGCCAATGCAGGTATAGAGTTGGAGACTTGGTTTGTAAACTGCTGTCGCTCCTGCAGAACCCCCTTAGTCAATCTTCATCCACTTATTTATCTGCTGCTGCCCTTGTTTGCGCTGTCAAGCATTGTCAGAGCACTTCAACAGGTTTCCAGTGCATGCCGCTCCGTATCTGCACTGCAGGACCCACATTAATGATCGGCAGACTTAAATAAACCCTCTGTGGTTGTTCTCTATCGATCAGGTGATCTGGCTATCAGATAAGCTAACAGATCTATGAAGGACTCGTGCTGTAATTGAGTTGCTCTTTGGAGTGTGTATGTGTGTGTGTGTGTGTGTGTGTGTGTGTGTGTGTGTGCCCCTGCGTTCCTGTTTAAGCATATTTATTTGGCACATTTTTTATGCCCGTGGTACGCTCCTGGAGGATTATCAGCACATTTAAGGCACATAGTGTTGCTTATTTTATGTGTGTGTGTGTCTCAAGCAGTAAAGGCCCAACTGGGAGGCGTGCTTCCCTGTGCTAATTATGAGTTGTAAAGCAGGTTGTGATTGCGGTTGTTGGTTTGAGTCCCAGAGGGGGATCAGTATTCAGTCTGCCCACCGCGCTGTGTGATTAGAGAGACAGAGAGGAGAGGAGGAGGAGGGTAAAGTTTAGGCTGGGATGTCGGACCCAATTACTGTAAAGACCAAGATACCACGAAGGACAACTCCCTTGTCATTTTTGTTGTATCTGACCGGAGTGCATGTATCTTAAAGATTATCAAATGGGACTTTGAAGATTGTCAAACTTATTCGTTAAAAAAAAGATTCTGTAAAATATGTAAAGTATCTTACCGATTTGAGAACACAGTGATCCAAAATGGGAATATTGCAATCCTTGAGAACTGAAAAACTACACAGCAATAAGAAAAAGAATGTTTGATGCCAGATGCTTGAGTCAAATGATAAAAAAGCTCAAACAAGCCATTGGTCTTGGTTAACGGTCATCTGAGGAGAACATAATGGTTTACATAAGCATAAGATACTGTATATATTTAAGGATAGAAAGTTTGAAATTCGACCATTTATATGAAATAAGATACTGGATAAATCTAAATAATAACTTAATAACTAATGGTTTAAATGTGGAACAAGTGGATTTTTTTTTTTTTGTACATGTCTGAGCACCCTGTGACAACTATTTGTCCCTTTTTTATGTTGTGTTCGCTGTAACTTGTATTAAATCTGAAAACTCAATATAAGTTTTTGTACGTATGTGTCTATGGGGGTATATTTATGTGTATATTCCCACTGTGTGTGTGCATGTATGGCACTTCCATGCTTCTGTGACCGCCTGTGATGCTAATGTTACCTGTCAGCACACTCGCCACAGCAGCCCTACGGGCGACAAACATCGACTAACTAACACACACTCACGCGCCACACTCATCTAACAGGAGATGGGTTACAGGACAAACAACATAGTACAGTCACAATTAATGGACACTCTTGTCTGGGAGTCGCCTTCATTAGGCACTTTTTTCTTCCTTTTCTTTTTTTGCAGGAGTTGAAGGGACAGTCTAATGGTCAGGTTTAAGGCTAATAGGGCACGAGGGGATAGGGGCACCCGAGTGAGACACGCATATTACAGACACAACATATTAACACATGGACTGCAGCAGGGAATACACACCAAAGAGCATTAAGAGACATTATTGAGACTGTTATTGAAGCAGGCCAGTTGCTCTGTTATGAACATGAACAAAAGGAGAGGAAGTTTACTACAGTACTTTGTACTTTCTGTGTAGCCATGCCTGCATTTTATCGACAGAAGCTTTTAAGATCTTCTGTAGAAAATGGAGCCAATAACATGTTTGACAGAGAGAGCCAAAGTAACCAGAACAGTGTTTTTCTTTGGAAAGGTTTTTTTTATACTCTGTGCAACATAAAGATATTCATCCATTTGGAATGGTAAAGTTCCTCATCAGGTGCAGCCAAAAGGGGAAAATACTGTAGGCCTATATACAGTGTCGTGCGAAAGTTTGTGAACCCCTTGAGCCTTTTGGAATTTTATTTATTTTAACCATTATTAATTCATTTTTTTCAATACCAGTATTTTTTATATGAAATAACAGATGTTTGTTTATCAATTCAACATTTTTCTTTTCCAGAAATCAATTGTTAAAATAGATAAAACAAATTATTTGACAAATGTTGTATGTGCAAAAGTTTGTGAACCCTAAGCTGCATTGCTGAAATCGAGCGAGGTAAACACAATCAGGTGTGCCAAACTGATTGATGAAATAGACCAATGTAGTGAGAGATCTTTAGGGAAGAAATTGGGCGCCACTAGATAAAACAAAGATAAAACCAGGTCAGTTTAGGCTCACCAAACTGAACCCATACAGGTCAGACATGCTCAAAGGGGAAACAATCTCAGAGGATCTCAGGAATAGAGTTTTGATGTTGCACATTTGTCTGGGGACAGCTATACATTCGTATAAAAAAGTTTGAGCTCCATCGGCCCACCGTGAGGCAAATCATCTACAAATGAAGAGCTTTAAGAGTGACTTAACATCTGCCTAGAAGTGGACTTCCTTCAAAAATATCATCAAGCACCACAAGAAAAGGGATTTTTCAGGTAAAAGCCAACCCAAACATTACATCTGGAGATTTGCAGACCATTTGCCATCACCATTCTTCACTTGGGAGAAGGTTCTGTTGGTGGTAGGCAGAGTTGCGTTTTTGCCCAAACATGGCGGTTTTGGTTATGACCAAACAGATCAATTTTGGACTTATCTGTCCACAGAATAAGACTTCAGGTATCTCCAGGTGCTCTCTGGCAAAGCTGTGACAAGCAGTTTTGTTCTTTTTTGAGAGCAGAGGCTTCTTCAGCAACCCTCCCTTGAAAGCCATGTTGACTGAGTTTTCTTCTTATTGTGGAACCATGCACATCTGTCCCAGATGTTGCAAGAGAGGTCTGCTAATCACTAGATGTAATGTGTGGGTTGGCTTTTAACTAAAAAAATACTTTTCTTGTGGCGCTTGAAGATATTTTTGAAGGAAGTCCACTTCTAGGCAGATGTTCAGTCACTCTTAAAGCTCTCCATTTGTAGATGATTTGCCTCACGGTGGACCGATGGAGCTCAATCTTTTTTTGAATTAATTTATAGCTGTCCCCAGACAAATGTGCAGCATCACAACTCTATTCCTGAGATCTTCTGAGATTTTTTACCCTTTTAGCATGTCTGACCTGTATGGGTTCAGTTTGGTGGGCCTAAACTGACCTGGTTTTATCCGTGTTTTATCTAGTGGCGCCCAATTTCTTCCATAAAGATCTCTCATTACATTGGTCTATTTCATCAATCAATTTGGCCCACCTGATTGTGTTTACCTTGCTCGATTTAAGCAATGCAGCTTAGGGTTCACAAACTTTTGCACATACAACATTTGTCAAATAATTTGTTTTATCTATTTTAACAATTGATTTCTGGAAAAGAAAAATGTTGAATTGATAAACAAACATCTGTTATTTCATATAAAAAATACTGGTATTGAAAAAAATGAATTAATAATGGTTAACATAAATAAAATTCCAAAAGGCTCAAGGGGTTCACAAACTTTCGCACGACACTGTATTACAGCGAACTTGCCCTTTAGCCAGTGACAACTAACATCTTCTAATCATAAATTGTTTCTTGTTTACAGCACAAGAAAAGAGCAATTTCTCCCGTCACTAACTCAAATGTCAGAGGATAGGTTTAAATTTGTTCAGGTCTGCCCCCCCCATCATAGACTGGAATCACATGGCCAGTATGGAGCCTGCTTACGTGTGTGTGTGTGTGTGTGTGTGTGTGTGTGTGTGTGTGTGTGTGTGTGTGTGTGAGTACCTCTGTTGCCGATGTAAAATATTGAGGATGATGATGAGAATGATGATGATGATGATGAAGATGATGTCGATTATTGGCTATTTTCTCAGCTGTGTCATCAATGGGGAGGAGGTGGCTTGTTGTATATTTGTCTTGTTTATGTGTGGAGCTGGGGGTCTGCTGAAGGTGGGATGAATTGTCTATCCTCAGGTCACTGTTCGGATCACCTGGCTGATTGTATTTCAGCTGCTGATTAACTAAGGCTAGATTAATGTGAAAGCTGTTCATAGCCAATAAAAAAGAAGAAAAAAAGAAAGAGGGATTATACTCTCACTGTGTCGTTCCTCGGGCATGGCTGATGTCTTTATAAATGGCTGCTTTTATCAATGGAGAGGCCCCACGTTCTCTATATCTTTCCACCAGGCAAACCCTATAGCCCTCTGTCTATCTTCTTCCCCTCTCTCGCTCTATAGCCTCCTCATCTCCATGTTTCCTCTTCCTTTAATTACTGTGTTCATGCTTGACGGGCACTGATGACTTGATTAAGCCTGCCGTGTGCAGTTCCAGTCTCTACCCTGCTGATGAATGAGTCTAAAGCTTATTAACTTACTAGTCGTGATCAATAAGGCGCTGGGCTCGAACACAGTGCAAAGGACACGAGGGGAAACTGCTGCTGCTGCTGCTTCTGGCCTACGCGTTGGCAGAGCAGCAGGGGTGAAATCATCACATTGGCCTCTGTAACCAATCTGGCTGTTCTGCACGGAGAGAACAGGTGAATTGATGGTGGGTCAAACTGTTTCTGTTTGAGCACTTTTGATCCTTTTCATCATATAAAACAATAAGTTGGGTTTTCTATTAAAAACGTAAACTATAAAAAAACAGATTAGGGAAGAACGGGGTAAGTAGGCACACTTTTTACTCTAGTGAGAATTGCTTATCACCTAAACATCTTTCAATAGTCATTCCTATATTAAATTGAAGCTTAAGGTGTTGGCTTGAAATGTGTACCCCTCACTTTTTCTATCGTATTGTAATAAAGAAGAAATTAATCATCAAAGACACCCTTACACATTGTGACAACCAACCCCATCAAGGGGTCGGTTGTCAAACACTATGGGGTTGTTTGTCAAAATGTAATCTTAATGGGAATAATCTTAAAAAGAAGGCAAGTAAGTAGAACTAAATTTGAAAGTTCAATTGCATTGTCAAGCTGACAAATAGGCCTACATAACTTAATGTAGCCTTGGCAGCTGGTCTAGTTTGGGATGCACTGGGTTGTTTTGATTTTGTTGCCCTTTTTTCTTTTGCATGCTAGCTGCCTTTTCCTGCTCTATTCTTTCCTTCTCTGGGGTGTCAGTGAGGATACAGCTTGACAATTTATTTCGTTATTGGGTTCCTTTTCTGGCTGCAGCCTTGAGATAACATGTGACAACCAACCCCCCAAAAAATTTGACGACCAACCCCAACTTGAATTTCTTGCTAGCATCAAGGCCAACAACCATCTGACAACTAATTAGCTTGCTAACCACAATCTAAACTATAGTTTACCCTTCACACTTTGTATGGGTAACAAGTGTTTTCTTATAAACCCATTGTGTAAAAACCTAGAAGAAAAATACTGAGGAGCTAAATATTTTCAATTTGACATGAAAAACACAAACAGTCGTCTCACCTCAAATGCAGCAGTCTAACTCCAAGGAAGACTATGTAGGTGACCTCTGATCCCAATTCTGGATATTTACATATCAAAATTTCACCGACAGCGCCTTCTGGTTCCGAGATATAACGATTGTGACAACCAACCCGTGTGACAAATTACCCCGTTCTCCCCTATGATCTGAATAAATCAATATTCCCAAATATTGAGAGGAGAAAAAGGGTAGTTATGGTAGTTCATTTCATAGAAAAACTTGAGTTCAAAAACTTCCCAACAGAAAGAAGGGAATTGTTTTTTAATTCTTTTTCTGCTCATGTATATGTGAATTTTTTCCATTTAGTTCATTTGTTTGAAATAAAAGTTAAATTATTTTAAAAATGTTGGAAAGAGGCTTAACATGGTTAAAAAAGTAATTTGCAATGTTCTGTAAATCTCAAAGCCAATCCTTCTGTAATTCTTAAACTATCTCACCTGCAGAGAATACGCTTCATATCATACATTAGTCAGTCTCCCTCTACTCCATATATACTCAGGAGGCCTTCTGACACCATCCGGGAGGCAGTGGACGAAGAAGAAATACTTCTAAAGCCCCTTTCCCCCCGAGGAGGCCCTTTGAACTCCACCAGGGCCTTTAGAAAGGAGAGGCTCATAATTGAAGCTAATTTGACCTCCAATGGAAGCAGTCAGCATGTGGGCAAGAAGTTATTGTTTAAAAGGTGACAACTGAACTGTTAATCCTTGGAATAGAAGATTATGACTGTGGAATGTGCCATATGTGTCTGTGTGCACCCAAAGGAAAAAAAAGGTCTAAAAACCCAACTCATCAAAAATCCACAAAGAAAAAAAACAAAAAAAAACATGCTCTCCACTCTTCACATTCCATTATTGATCATTTTGTGTGCCGCAGATTCAGTCCTTTATGGTAAGAGGTGCCAGTATTGATGTATTGTGGTTAGTGATACGGACAGGGAGCACATACACACACACACACACACACACACACACACCGACTCACACACACACAAAAAAAGCTGAAAGGTGTGTGATTCATTTTTCATGTTGAGAAAGCAGATGCTTCCTGTTGCAGAGAGGATGCAGATCATACGATAGCCCCCCCCCCATAAGCCCTCATGTCTGAGAACGATCCCTGACTGTGTCGGCGTCCTTAATTAACCACACTTTGTAATGTAAGTCTGTAACTGTTAGCAGAGGCGGCTAGGCTCAACAAGCAACTTGCTGCAGAATAGACAGTATACTGACCTTTGTTTCCCCTTTGCCGGCTGCTGTGTTTGGAGCATGCAGAGGTCTTCTGGGAAGGTCCCTTTAAGATGATGTGCACCATCAATGTGACTGTAGGTCGGCTCCATTTTCAGAGGCATTGATTTGATGCTTGAGCTCACAGAGCGGCGTGCCAACAGAGCTGAGTCGGAGCCTGAGAGGTTGGAGAGAAGGAACAGAGGTGGATCTTAAAGTGATGTAATAAGAGGCACTAATGCAGGAATACTGTAGGCACTATAGGTTTCCCTTTGTTTTTGATACCAAACCAAGAATCCTGTTTCAACTCCAAAAAATCCTCATAACTGAAGTTAGTGTTTTAGGTAGCTGTGCACAAGCACTATCATTTACTTGTGTTTTTTAGTGTCAAATACCTTTAGTATAATATATGTTGCTTGTTTTCCACAAGTGCTGTGTTTTTACAAGGACTGTGCCTGATCATTTTTCTTTATTTTGTGACTGTAAAGCACTCTGAGCTGCATTTTATGTATGAAGGGTGCTATACAAATAAAGATTATTATTATAATCTAGTTACACAATTGAACGTAAACACGGTGTGAAAACCTTTGATTTGATATTTTATAAAAAAATATGGATTCCTTCAAACAGCAATTTTGTAGTTTATTTTTCAGCATATTATGAAGAAGTAATGCAATAGATTCAATGTATATGGGGCTTCTTAGGACACACTTTTTGCATTCTAGCTGTTTTGTCTGAATAAATGCTTTGAATCAATTTTTAAATTTCTTGGTTTCAGTGTGTATGGAAAGACTGAGCATGTAATTGAAATAATTAAAGAGGAGAAGGTTGACAGGTAGAGGAATCTATTTCACAAAATCCATTAAAAAAGCCAGGGTTACTTTTTATACCCAGACTCCAGACACTTAGCAGGCACCAATAAATCCTAAAGTGAAGAAAATACTTGCAGAGCTCTGCAGTTTTCCTCTAATGAATGCACATTATCAGAAATATAGACTGACTCTTACCGTATCTTGAGTCGGAGCCATCTTCTGTGACTTCTATTACCTTGGTCAATAAAAGCATTGTCAATAAAGTAGTCCGGGATGTGTAGTTTGCCTTGAGTGAGGGTTTGTGCCTTTTCTTCCCCAAGTATTGAATATTTAGTAAAACTAAAACAAACTGGTCCTATTTCATCAAGCAGGAATAATGGAGTTGCATTATTGCGTTATTAAAATGACAAATGTCACAGGGTTACTGATAATGTTTCCATAATGATTGGTTACAAAAAGCAAGCAATGAGTGCCACCACTAATTAATTGCCCTGGTCTTACCAGATGAATCAATGGCCATCAGAAGATTGTCGGTGGCTGAGATGAATCTCATGTGTTAAAAAAGCATAAACAGATCAATGGAGCTCCACTTTATAGGCTTGAATAGGGCCAAGATATCGGTTCTGCTTGATGTTGGAGTGTGTGTGGGGCCGACGGTCCGCCTGGAAACCAGAGAAGTAACACTAGCCTGTTTAGCATATGGCATTTTTTACCACGGAGAGGTAAACACAGTGGGGAGGCCAGGAGAATAGTAAAACACACTGCTTAGGCCAGATCTCCCTATGGACCCCCACAGGGTGGACACACACAGAGGACACAGTGTCCAGTCCCAATGACAAGCTGAGGTCACTCTGCTCAAGGCAGGGAGCTATGCTCCATTTTACTTCGTGTCTTTCCTTTAATTTTGTCTCTTTTTTCTAACTTTAGTTGAATAAACAAAAAGTAAATGATTCCCCTGGTGTTCCTTTCTCCATTCAATATCTCAAGGTTTTTCCTCCACAGTTCCAAACGCCTACCCTTTAAATCTTTATTTCAATCTCACTCTTTGGGTCATGTGTCCTGTATTGAAACCTGTCACAACACTGAAGGATGTTGATATCAACTGTCAAACCTAAAACCCTAATGGGGCTTTTTTTAAAGTGACAATCTTAACAGATCAATGAACCCAATCGGAGTCAGATTACAAAGGGTCGTTGATGACCACACGTGAAGGAGAGGGGAGCAAAAAGAACCACATGACACTGGAAGCGTGCGGCAAAGTCAGCCTGAGCTAACCCTTGAAGGCACAGCGCAAGTACCTGCAGCTTGATTTAGAGCTGGAGTCAGTGATTCTGGAGAGCGGTTGTTGTCAAAATCACTGTTTGTCAAAATCAACGAATATCTCCTCAAACTCCGCCACCTGTACCGAATCTGTGCGCGCTGAATATAAATCTGGTCCCCAAAAGGGCCCACTTTTAGCTGGCAACCTGCCGGTTTACAGCGCCTAGGTTGTTATTAACACTGAAATGTTTTTCACAGCGCACACACAGTACGATATAGGGGGCGTATCATGAGGAGATGTTCACTAATTTTGACAAAAGTGGTTTTGACAACAAGCATTCTCTGGAATCGCTGAGTCCCACCTTTAATGGGGGTCTTGTGGTAATCGGGGTTTGCAGCCATGCTGAGTCCGCACAGGAACTTTTTCAGGGCGAGACCTCTCTTCATCAAACTGCTGATAGGGCGTAAAAGAGACCACTGCTGGCAGGGTGTTAAGAAGTTAGATGCCGGGAAGCAGCACTAAGGTGGTGCTAGGCTAGAGAGTAGCCATAAAGGCCTGTTAGGGTACATTAGGTGGAGAAGAAGGGTCATAAGGCTTCATGAATGTTTCAGCAGGCTGGGGGCATTTGTCTTCTAGCTCCACTGTCAAAAAGCCATCATGTCTCAGTGTTGGGGAGGAAGGGGGAAGCTGCGGGCTCCAGGGCCAAAACACTCTATTTTTTTCTGTGGCTGTGAGTGTGCATACATGATCCGCAGACACAGGGACGGACAATGCAACCACCAAGGATCATTCACAAATGGCACTGACAAAACCAAGAGATGCACATATACTCTTAGCTGTGGTAGGGCACTCATTGCCTGCCTCATTTGTCACAGTTTTTATCTCTATCACTGTCAACACACTTGTCACAGAGAGGATCATTGTCTAGATGAGTTGGGGTTTTTCAGACCTTTTCAAGCTTTTACACTCACTAATGTTTTGCACCATCGCAAAGCATCAGGACCTTAAACAGTCATTCCAGCCCCCCCCCCACCCCGAGCTATACTGCTAAACATTCACACCTCCCGGGTCCCTTTCTGCTTCTGCTTCTTCTCCCCCTTTGACCCTGCAGACCTTGGGGAGCTGCCTGGGGTCACGGTTAATTGTCCCGTGAACAATAGCAAGTGTAGCTGTGAGACCCGGAGACTATATAAACCTGGTTGGTAAATGGGCTTTTTCAAAGGAAAAGACGACGGAAAGAACAGAGTGGACTCTTAAGGAGGAGGATATTGACCCTGATCATCAAAAGTGTCAGTATAGTAGCTTCTACATGAGCTGCAGGCCTGTTCCTGGCAACTGCATAAACCACAACATACATTTCGGTTTTGATCCACTGTTCGACACTTGCCCCGATGTCCCATTTAGAAAAAGTCCCACCAACTCCCAATAAATCTAAATAAACTTGGATTTTCATCGAAGCACCTAGTGATCCCCCTCAAGGGAGGCACTATAAAAGGAATCACACACAAACCATACCT